>ML322710.1:100924-120824 GCA_005239505.1 Nicotiana paniculata
ATTAAAGTGAATTAGCTAGTAGTTTACACAAGTCTCTGTGGGTACGATATCTGGACTTAAAATCCTATATTACTTGTCGACCACGTACACTTGCGTGTGCATTGGGATTTCGACCAACAATATACAACCCAAAAATAATGTGGAAGTCTACACTATCACCCCAAAACCCGGAAACTCACGGGAAACACAGGCTAACAGAAATGTACTACACTACTCTAACTCCAGAATGTCTAAACAACTGAAAAGAAGGAAAAGCTTTCCACTAAGGCTGGAATAAGATAGAGACTCCTGGTCTGCGGACGCGGCAGATGTACCTCGAAGTCTCTGCTATGTCTCTCAACCTCGGGGATAGTGCACTTGGGAGGAGGTACCTGGATCTGCACATGAAAAACATGCGCAGGAAAGGGCATGAGTACACCACAGCGGTACTCAGTAAGTGCCAAGACTAACCTCGGTTGGGTAGTGACGAGGAAGGTCAGGGCCCTACTGAGGTTAAACAATATAATAGGAATTACAATATGAAAACAGACAGCAATAATGAATACAGCAGAGAAATAAGACAGGTCAACAAGGCAATAACAAAACACAAGGACAGAGTAAACACGGAATATGAACAGCTCAATAACAATGGTAACAATGAGGATCTCCCAGGATAGCGTCCTGTAGTCCTTTTCTCAATTGTCTAGTGGATCTCCCGGATACCGTCCCGTAGTTCATCATATGTATATCCGAAGGATATCCCGGGATACCGTCCCGTAATCCAACTATCATTATGCAGGGGGATCTCCCGGGATACCGTCCCGTAGTCCCAAAGAAAATATGCAGGGGGATCTCCCGGGATACCGTCCCGTAGTCCCAAAGTAAATAAGCAGGGAGATCTCCCGGGATACCGTCCCGTAGTCCCAAAGTAAATAAGCAGGGGGATCTCTCGGGATACCGTCCCGTAGTCCTAAAGTAAATAAGCAGGGGGATCTCCCGGGATACCGTCCCATAGTCCCAAAGTAAATAAGCAAGGGGATCTCCCGGGATACCATCCCATAGTCCCAAAGTAAATGTGCAGGGGGATCTCCCGGGATAACGTCCCGTAGTCCCAAAGTAAATGTGCAGGGGGGTCTCCCGGGATAACGTCACGTTGTCCCAAAGTAAATGTGCAGGGGGATCTCCCAGGATAAAGTCTCGTAGTCCCAAAGTAAATATGCAGGCACAACAAGAAGACGTTCAAAATTAGAGTGCAAAAATACAAGGCAACAAGTAATTCTAGTCTAACATACTTCACGTAATGATATTAAGGCAATTTAAGCAAGTAGGCAATTCAGGGCAACTAGGCATGATTTTCTAGCTAACATAGACTATAGTTGCAATTAGAATAAAACGGGTAAGAAAGAAACTCATGCTAAATATTTAAAGTAAAATCGGATTTTCAACAATTAGCACAAGTACGCGCTCGTCACCTCATGTACAAGGCATTCAATTACCAAATATCACATCCTAAGGGGTAAGGTCCCCCACACAAGGTTAGACAAGCCACTAACCTTGAACCGGCTCAATATTTGAGTATCCGACTCCAAATGGCCCAAATCTATATAATTCAATTACAAATCGTAAATAACATCTCATGCAACTTATTTTTACTGTTTAATCAAAGCTAAGGCACGAAATTAGGTAAAATGACCAAAACGCCCCTCGGGCCCACGTCTCGAAATCCGGTAAAAGTTATATTTTTTAGACACCCATTCACTCACGGACTCATTCAACCAGAAACAATCGAAATCCGATGCCAAAAACCCTTAAATTTTCAGAATTTCGGATTGGGAAAAATCTCATCACTTTCCTATGGTCTTTCCCCCATTTTTGATAGTTAAACTAAATAAATCAATGGTAATTAATGTTCTAACAATGAATTAGGATTAGAAAACGTTACATATGATCCTTCTCTTCAAAACCCACAGAAAATCGCCAATTCTTGAGCCCTTACCCGATTTTTACAATAATTTTTACACAGGGAATTCGCACCTGCGGGCTCGATCACCGCACCTACGGTACCGCACCTGCGGAAAAACATCGCAGGTGCGAAAATCACTTAAGTTACACTGGGGTCGCACATGCGGTCGTTTGGTCGCGCCTGCGGTCCCGCACCTGCGGAACCCAGGTCGCACCTGCGACCACTGGCCTAAACTACCCCTATCGCACCTGCGATAAAGGCCCACGCGCCTGCGAGTCCGCACCTGCGGAAAAACATCGCAGGTGCGAAAATCACTTAAGTTACACTGGGGTCGCACATGCGGTCGTTTGGTCGCGCCTGCGGTCCCGCACCTGCGGAACCCAGGTCGCACCTGCGACCACTGGCCTAAACTACCCCTATCGCACCTGCGATAAAGGCCCACGCGCCTGCGAGTCCGCACCTGCGGAAAAACCTTCGTAGGTGCGAAGACACCAGAAGAGACCTGGTTCAGCAGCAGCAAATTCCCAAATTTTCACCTGTTAAGCATCTGAAACAACGCCGAGGCTCCCGGGACCTCAACCAAAACCACTAACCAACCTTAACACCTTATTTGAACTAGGTCGAGCCTTAGAAACACGTCTCATAACATCAAAATCATCGATTATGCATAGGTTCAAGCCTAGGCACTTAAGAAAATTCTAGAATTCGCATCCGACGCCAAAACACATCTAAACTTATCCGAATGACCTCAAATTTTGCGCACACATCCCAAATGACATGACAGAACTACTGAAACTTCCGGAATTCCATTCCGACCCTTGGATCAAAAACTCACTATCGGACTGGAAACTTCCAAAAATTCAAACTTCGGCATTTCAAGCCTAAATGAGCTACGGACTTCCAAAATACATTCTGAACACACTCCCAACCCCGAAATCACCTAACGGAGCCAACGGAACAATCGAATTTCCGTTCCGAGCCCATCTTCACACAGCTCCGACTAAGGGCAAATTTCTAACACTTAAGCTCTCATTTAGGGACTAAGTGTCCCAAAACTCTCCGAAATCAAAATCAAATGTCCCGGCAATTCAATTTAGCAGAAATAGACTTTGGGAGAAAAGTTAGTAGGGGATTGAGGCATTAATTATTAAGACGGTCAACCGGTTCATCACATCCTCATACACTTAAAGATTCCTTCGTCCTCGAACAAGCATAAAGACATACCTGAAGTAGAACCCGCTCTCCGACCATATATGAAACATCACGAACCTTCTGGTCCGCGTAACTCTTCTGTCTGGACTAGGCTGTACGGAGTATATCCTGAATCATCTTGACCTTTTCCAATGCATCCTAAACCAAATCTGTGCCCAATAGCCTGGCCTCACTCGGCTCGAACCAACCCACCGAAGATCTGTACCTCCTACCATATAAAGCTTCATACGGCGCCATCTGAATGCTGGATTGATAACTGTTGTTGTAAGAAAACTCCGCCAATGGAAAGAACTGATCCCAAGACCCTTCAAACTCAATCACACATGCACGGAGCATATCCTCAAGAATCTGAATAGTGCGCTCGGACTGTCTGTCTGTCTGGGGGTGAAATGATGTGCTCAACTCCACCTTGGTACCTAACTTCTACTGAACGGCTCTCTAGAACCGTGAAGTGAATTGAGTACCTCTGTATGAAATAATAGAAACTGGAATACCATGCAGACGAACGATCTCCCGAATATAAATCTCTGCCAACCGCTCCGGAAAATAAGTAGTTGTACCGGAATGAAATGGGCTGATTTGGTCAGCCGATCCACAATCATCCAAATAGCATCATGCTTCCTCAAAGTCCGAGGAAGTCCAACCACAAAGTCCATGGTGATCCGCTCCCACTTCGACTCTGGAAGCTCAATCTGCTGAAGTAATCCACCCGGTCTCTGATGCTCACATTTGACCTGCTGACAGTTGAGGTACTCGGCTACAAACTCTGCTATATCCTTCTTCATTCTTCGCTACCAATAGTGCTGCCTCAAATCCTGATACATCTTCACAGTACCCAGATGGATGGAATACCGCGAACTATGGGGAGGCTAAAATCAACTCCCGAAGCCCATCAACATTGGGCACACAGATCCGACCTTGCATCCTCAATACCCCGTCATCTCCAATGGTCACATATCTGGCATCACCGTGCTGGACCGTGTCCTTGAGGACAAGTAAATGAGGATCATCGTACTGCCGCTCCCTGATACGTTTGAATAAGGAAGACCGAGAAACCACACAAGCTAATACCCGGCAAGGCTCGGAAAGATCCAATCTCACGAACTGATTGGCTAAGGACTGAACATCTAAGGCTAGAGGCCTCTCAGCTGCACGAAGGTATGCCAAACTCTCCAAACTCTCCGCCCGATGACTCAAGGTGTCGGCCACCACATTGGCCTTCCCGGGTGGTATAGTATAGTGATGTCATAGTCCTTTAGCAACTCTAACCATCTTCGTTGGCGTGCAAATTTAGATCCTTCTGCCTGAATATGTGCTGCAAACTTCGGTGGTCAGTATAAATCTCACAAGGCACACCGTACAAATAATGACACTAGATCTTCAAGGCATGAACAATGGCAGCTAACTCAAGGTCATGGACAGGGTAATTCTTCTCATGTATCTTCAACTGTCTGGACGTGTAGGTAATCACCCTACCATCCTGCATCAACACCGCTCCAAGGCCAACTCGCGAGGCATCACAATAAACTGTATAAGACCCCGAACCAGTAGGCAATATCAAGATTGGGGTTGTAGTCAAAGTTGTCTTGAGCTTCTGAAATCTCGCCTCACACTCATCTGTCCACTGAAATGGAGCACCCTTCTGGGTCAATCTAGTCATAGGGGCTGCATCGATGAAAATCCCTCCATAAAACAGCGGTAGTAACCTGCCAAGCCAAGGAAACTACGAATCTTTGTAACTGAGGACGGCCTGGGCCAACTCTGCACGGCCTCTACCTTCTTCGGATCCACTCGAATTCCCTCACTCGATACCACGTGGCCTAAGAATTCCACAGAACTCAACTAAAACTCACATTTTGAGAACTTTGCATACAACTTCTTCTCTCTCAAGGTCTGAAGCATTGTCCTCAGGTGCTGCTCATGATCTTCCCGACTCCGGGAGTAAAAAGAATATCATCTATGAAAACAATGATGAACGAGTCGAGATTAGTCAGCCCGAATGGCATAACTAGAAACTCGTAATGGCCATACCGAGTCCTGAAAGCAGTCTTCGGGATATCCGGCTCCCGAATCTTCAACTGATGGTAACCTGAGTGCAAATCAATCTTAGAAAATACCTATTCTCCCTGAAGCTGGTCAAATAGATCATCAATACGAGGCAAGGGATAACGGTTCTTCACTGTAACCCTGTTCAACTGGCGATAGTTGATACACATGTGCATAGAACCATCCTTCTTCTTCACAAACAAGACAGGAGCACCCCAAGGTGAAACACTGGGTCGAATACAACCCTTATCAAGCAATTCTTGTAACTGATCCTTCAACTCAGGAGGAGCCATACGGTAAGGAGGAATGGAAATGGCCTGAGTGCCCGGCAACAAATCAATACCAAAATCAATGTCTCTATCGGGCGGCATGCCCGGAAGATCAGCTGGAAACACATCGAGATAATCCCGTACCATTGGAACTGAATCAACAAAAGGGGTATCAACACTTACATCTCTCGCATAAGCTAAATACGTGGCACACTCCTTCTCAACCATATGCTGAGCTTTAATGAAACAGATAACTCTACTGGGAGTGTGATATAAGGTACCACTCCACTCAACACGCGGAATACCAGGCATAGCCAGCGCCACGGTCTTGGCGTGACAATCAAGAATTGCATAATGGGGCGACAACCAGTCCATGCCCAAGATAATATCAAAATCCATCATATCGAGTAACAATAAATTTGCACCGGTCTCAATACCACGAATAGTAACCAAACACGACCGATAAATGCGGTCCACAATAAGAAAATCTCCCACAGGAGTAGAAGGATAAACAGGAAAACTCAAGGAAATCCCGAGGTAAACTCAAATGCGGAGCAAAAATAAAAAGGCACATAAGGATAAACGGATCCTAGGTCGAATAGAATCGGTACACCTCTATAACAAACCATGACAATCTGTGATGACAGAAGCGGAGGCAACAGCCTCGGCAAGGGTAGGTGGGGTAACAACTGGGGCTGTAACCATAGCCTGAGAACTCTGTTGAGCACGCTGTGGCTGAAAAGTCTGTGAAGATGCACCCCTACCAAGTCTAGGGCAATCCCTAACCATATGGCGGGTGTCACCACACTCAAAGCAACATCGTGGCCGACGTGGGGGTGAAAAATATGCAGTACGGGTACTCCGAGACCCCTGAACATCTGAAACCCGGTGTAAAATCTGAGATGCAAGCTGAGCTGGCTGGCCCATTAAACCTCTACCATGTCGTACTCTTCCTCTAAAATAAGGTCCAGCGGGTCTCCCCAATCTACGAGGTCTACTCATTCCTCTGTACTCTCCCTCCTGACCTTATCTGTCCTCTCTCTCTTGGACCCACATGTCCCCTACTCGGCGAGAGGTCCTCACCACCCGCTGAACTAGGACTACATGCTATGTCGCCATGACACCTGGAACCTGACCAATGGGAACTCGCTTCTCTAGAGTGGGGGTGGCGGGAGTCTGGGTTCCTCCCTCGATCTGGGAAATAGTCGGTACAACCCGAATCAATCCCGCCTGAATCAATGTACCAAACATGCTCAGGAATTGTGCCAAAGTCTTCTGAAGGGCTGGAGTAGTAGTAGCTGTAGGCGAGTCAGGTACCTGGACTTCGACTGGATATGCTGGTGGTACCTCGGCGGTAGCTCGCGCAGGTGCTCTCGCTGCACCATGTGCGCGTCCCCGGACTCTGACGTCTGCGGTAGGGGGTGCGGGTGCCTAATCGTCCCGAATAGCACGTGTCCTCACCATCTGTGAGAGAGTAGAAGACAGAGGTTTAGAATCGATTTCAAAAGAAATAGCGCACGACAAGGAAATCAAATGAAGTGAAGACTTTTCCTACACAACTATATAGCCTTTCATAGATAAGTACAGACGTCTCCGTACCGACCAGCGAGACTCTAATAAACTGGCTTGTGTTCCGTGACTCCTATGCAACCTAGGGCTCTGATACCAACTTGTCACGACCCCAGTTCTCCCTCCGTGAACATGTCGTGATAGCACCTAGTCCCTATAACTAGGTAAGCCTAACAATGCGGAAAAACAACATAGCTTGTGGAATAATTAGGTAAAAACTGAACAATCTCAAAGAAAGACTGTATATAAATGCCACTTGGCATATACAACCCAAAAATAATGGGGAAGTCTACACTATCACCCCAAAACCCAGAAACTCACGGGAAACACAGGCTAACAGAAATGTACTACACTGCTCTAACTCCAGAATGTCTAAACAACTGAAAAGAAGGAAAAGCTTTCCACTAAGGCCGGAATAAGATAGAGACTCCTGGTCTGCGGACGCGGCGGATGTACCTCGAAGTCTCTGCTATGTCTCTTAACCTCGGGGATAGTGCGCCTCGGAGGAGGTACCTAGATCTGCACATGAAAAACATGCGCAAGAAAGGGCATGAGTACACCACAGCGGTACTCAGTAAGTGCCAAGCTTAACCTCGGTCAGGTAGTGACGAGGAAGGTCAGAGCCCTACTGAGGTTAAACAATATAATAGGAATTTACAGTATGAAAACAGACAGAAATAATGAATAAAGCAGTAAAATAAGACAGGTCAACAAGGAAATAACAAAACACAAGAACAGAGTAAACATGGAATATGAACAGCTCAATAACAATGGTAACAATGAGGATCTCGCAGGATACCGTCCTATAGTCCTTTTCTCAACTGTCTAGTGGATCTCCCAGGATACCGTCCCGTAGTTCATCATATGTATATCCGAAGGATCTCCCAGGATACCGTCTCGTAGTTCATCATATGTATATCTGAAGGATCTCCCGGGATACCGTCCCGTAGTCTAACTATCAGTGTGCAGGGGTATATCCCGGGATACCGTCCCGTAGTCCCAAAGTAAATAAGCAGGGGGATCTCCCGGGATACCGTCCCGTAGTCCCAAAGTAAATAAGCAGGGGGATCTCTCGGGATATTGTCCCGTAGTCCCAAAGTAAATAAGCAGGGGGATCTCCCGGGATACCATCCTGTAGCCCCAATGTAAATAAGTAGGGGGATCTCCCAGGATACCGTCCCGTAATCCCAAAGTAAATAAGCAGGGGGATCTCCCGGTATACCGTCCCGTAGTCCCAAAGTAAATATGCAGGGGGATCTCCCGGGATAACATCCCGTAGTCCCAAAGTAAATAAGTAGGGGGATCTCCCGGGATAACGTCCCGTAGTCCCAAAGTAAATGTGCAGGGAGATCTCCCGGGATAACGTCCTGTAGTCCCAAAGTAAATGTGCAAGGGGATCTCCCAGGATAACTTCCCGTAGTCCCAAAGTAAATATGCAGGCATAACAAGAAGTCGTTCAGAACTATAGTGCAAAAATACAAGGCAACAAGTAATTCTAGTCTAACATACTTCACGTAATGCAATTAAGGCAATTTAAGCAAGTAGGCAATTCAGGGCAACTAGGCATGATTTTCTAGCTAACATAGACTATAGTTGCAATTAGAATAAAACAAGTAAGAAAGAAACTCATGCTAAATATTTGAAGTAAAACCGTATTTTCAACAATTAGCAAAAGTACGCGCTCGTCACCTCACGTACAAGGCATTCAATTACCAAATATCACATCTTAAGGGGTAAGGTCCCCCACACAAGGTTAGACAATCCACTTACCTCGAACCGGCTCAATATTTGATTATTCGACTCCAAATGGCCCAAATCTATACAATTCAATAACATATCGTAAATAACATCTCATGCAACTAATTTTTACTGTTTAATTCAAGCTAAGGCGCGAAATTAGGTAAAATGACCAAAACGCCCCTCGATCCCACGTCTCAGAATCGGCTAAAAGTTATATTTTCCGGACACCCATTCACTCACGGACTCATTCAACCAGAAACAATCGAAATCCGATGCCAAAAACCCTTAAGTTTTCAGAATTTTGGATTGGGAAAAATCTCATCACTTTCCTATGGTCTTACCCCCATTTTTGATAGTTAAACTAAATAAATCAATGGGAATTAATGGTCTAACAACGAATTAGGATTAGAAAATGTTACCTATGATCCTTCTCTTCAAAACCCACAGAAAATCGCCAATTCTTGAGCCCTTACTCGATTTTTAGAATAATGAGATGAACTCTCGAATTTTTGGAATAAATCATACAAGGAATTCGCACCTGCGGGCTCGATCACCGCACCTGCGGTACCGCACCTGCGGAAAAACATCGCAGGTGCGAAAATCACTTAAGTTACACTCGGGTCGCACTTGCGGTCGTTTGGTCGTGCCTGCGGTCCCGCACCTGCGGAACCTAGGTCGCACCTGCGACCACTGGCCTAAGCTCCCCCTATCGCACCTACGATCAAGTCCCACGCGCCTGCGAGTCCGCACCTACGGAAAAACCTTCGCAGGTGCGAAGACACCAGAAGAGGCCTGGTTCAGCAGCAGCAAATTCCCAAATTTTCACCCGTTAACCATCTGAAACAACCCCGAGGCCCCCGAGACCTCAACCAAAACCACCAACCAAACTTAACACCTTATTTGAATTAGGTCGATCCTTAAAAACACGTCTCATAACATCAAAATCATCGATTATGCATAGGTTCAAGCCTAGGAACTTAAGAAAATTCTAGAATTCACATCCGACGCCGAAATACGTCTAAACTTATCCGAATGACCTAAAATTTTGCGCACACATACCAAATTACATGAAGGAACTACTACAACTTCCATAATTCCATTCCAACCCTCGGATCAAAAACTCACTATCGGACTAGAAACTTCCAAACATTCAAGCTTCGGCATTTCAAGCCTAAATGAGCTACGGACTTCCAAAATACATTCTGAACACGCTCCTAACCCCGAAATCACCTAACGGAGCTAATGGAACCATTGTATTTCCTTTTCGAGGTTGTCTTCACATTTCTCTGACTACGGGCAACTTTCCAACACTTAAGCTCTCATTTAGGGACTAAGTGTCCCAAAACTCTCCGAACTCAAAATCGAACGTCCCGGCAATTCAATTGAGCGGAAATAGACTTGGGGAAAATAGTTAGTAGGGGATCGGGGCGTTAATTCTTAAGACGGCCGATCAGGTCGTCACAGGACCATTCTATCTCGCTCAGAATGCTGCAATCGCACCTCAAGGTCATCTTTTGCACCCTATTTTGCACGAGTCAAAAAAATACTCAACTTGTGGTTTTTCTGTTGTTGATAAAAGAGATTCTCTACCTAATATTTAAAGGTATACTAGGGTACCTATTTAATTAGTAAATTTATGTTCTTTATTATTCTGCTAACCGGTGAGATTTCGGGTAGGGGTTCTTGTTCTTCTAAGGAGAAGATGTTCGACACCCCTTAAAATCTACCTCAAGTAGCTCCATAGGACTTAGACTAGGTTTAAAGGGTTAGTTGTTTGCATTCTTCTTAATTAATCTTTAAAGAGTTATGGTTTGCTATATATATCTAAGTGAGAACATGATATTTGCAAAGGGGTGTGCGATTTAAAAAGGGTATGAGTTTATAAAGGATTCTTGGAAAGAGTTTTAAAATATGTACATGAGTGGTTGATATTTATAAAAAACATGTAGAGAGGGGCTAAGTTATAAAAATACTTTAGTTTTAAAGAATGGATATTCATGTAACTCTAATAAGATAAAGATATTGTAAGAAAGTGAGCCTAAGTTATACCTTGGCTTTTGAAATCATTAAATCTTAGACTTGAGGGAATCATTTAGAAAATCTTTGTTGAGCGACAGTCTTGCGATTCATTTCTGGTTTTATTTTGAAAGAGGGACTTCCGTATTTTTGTAAGCTATTTTGGATTCAAAAATCTTCATTAAAGGTTAATAAAACATGAAAGATTAATAATGTGAGAAACACATGATTAACGAATTGGAAACTGGATATCATCTAGTATTTCTTTTTAATCTTATATGCCTTAAGGCTTGCCTAAGTTGTTTATGTAATTCAAAGGTAAAGTAAAAAAATTAAATCAAATATGATGAGAGCAATGGCATATACATGTAAGAGAATATAAATAACAGGATATAATAAAGCAGTAAAGGGGTAACGAGTGACTTTCGTTTGGGCCTGAAAAAGGTAGGCCTAACAATCAACAGGAACAGACAGCAGTGAACTCCAGACTTTCAAATACACTAGTACGAGGTTTGGGTCTGAGTTCCTTTGAGAAATTCAGCAGGCCCAATGGTTGCACATCTTCAAGAAGAGAGAAGGTCAATAGATGTAATGGCCTATACATACAATCATGCATGAAATATATAGAAATGGCTTGAATAAATAACAACCAATAATAGTTAGAAATTAAGAAAGGTTGTACTAATTTGGGGTCACATATGGTAAAATGATTCTCATTGAAAACCTTTCATTGTCGTTAAACACTAAACCTAAAAGGAGTAATAAATGTCAATATATTAGAGGCTACGGGTAGAGTTCCACTTAAGGTTAAGGCTCCCTTTGGATCCCTGACACTTCAAAGTTTCCAAATGTCTCAAGGCCCTGGGCAATGATTGTGTCAAGGAGAGTAACCCAACCAAAAGTTAACTCTACTCTCAGATACCCCTAACCATTAACATTCACTCTTTCCCACAAGTTTAAGAGCCAATGAGGCACTTTCAGCATAAATCCAATCCCCATAGTTATACCATACCCCAGAAGTCTATGCCTTTCTCATCAGACCAAAATAGAACATTATAAGACTACAATATAGTTTATCCATAGTGTCCTAATTACATTTCCAAAACTGAATTGATGATGAACATATTAAGCAGGTTCAGAAAGAATAAGCTTCAAACATACATAGAGGAAAAGACATTATCAAACTACTGTTAAAGATCCAAACACCTAAGGTTAAGTATCTTAAGATATAAAAGTACATGCTTCAAGTCTGCAACAGTTTGTCAACACAAACACATCTGCCTTAATAACCGTAGTTAGACTAACTATCATATTGGTTTTAACTTAAGTCTTGCCCTCTAGTACACATACGTTAACAATCTTGGTTGAGACTTCTAAACTATTAACAAAGGTATGGACTAATAGCTTCAATTTACTTCTAAAGGGGATCAGGAAAGGGAAAATTAACAACTACAATTAAGACCCCTGAAGAGTGTTAACAACATTACATATTAATTACTTCGATTGATGCTCTCTAAAGAATGCTAATGTAACACGGGTAAAACATCTCCAATGATAAATACATATCAGTAGCCTTAATCCAGAGGCACAGGCTGATAACTTCAAATAGAACATTCAAGAAGTATTGACAGAGGTTCAAAGCAGTAACCATAATTAGAAATTCCACTAGTATTATCACAGATACCAAACTACAATCAGGATTTCTAAAGCATTAACAGGATCACAGATTTTATCCTAGAACAGCACTTGCAGAAAGATTAACAGGATCACAAATTAGCCAACTGCAATTACAACTTCTGAGGATATTAACATGTTCATAACCCAATTATGGCTCCTAAAAATACTTAGCGGAATCTCAAACCATCATCCTTGCTTAACATTATAATTAATGACATATTCACTTCTTTTAAGAGTATTTAACTTCAAACTAATCCTACTAAGAACAAAGCAGGATGTTATATCTAGTAGTAGCAGCAAAGGGTCTCTTTAAAGTTCAAAATTTAAGTCTAATATACTTAAGGAGATTAGTGAGGTTTCAAAACAGTGTGGGCAGGTATGTAGTCATGAAAGACCAACAGAGATATGGAATAACACAAATGAATACAGGATCACAAGCACACACAAAGGGAACTTAGCAGAAGACATGTCTTGGAAGTGTTAGTAACAGCATCACCATATAGGATTCAAGAAAAGGATATGAGTATCATCACATTGGAGAAACATGTTAAGCACTTCTAGGATAGGATTTTAGACATAATGGAACTTAGCAGCAATACTCCAGCTGAACAAATATATCATCATAATTCAAACACACCTCATCCATAATTCATGTCTTAAATCTTAGTATAAGGTTATCTCAGAACATACATATAAGTGATACAAAGATTCAACTAGATTAGGACATATTTGCATAAATAGCCATGAGGTTAACCAAGTAAATAATACAATCACAGAAGCATATTAAAGAGGTAGAACATGTTTACAGGTCATAAGCTAATGCCTTAGTGCTATCGTAACAGTCTGATTCTCAACACTGGATAGGATCAAACTCTACTTGAGTCTAAGTTATTAAATGAACCATTAATAAATGCAAGTGATATTCAATACATGTTAGTATAACTTTTATAACAGGGCTAATATAGCATTAGAGAGATTTGAAACTAGCTATTAAGAACATTAAGAAGTCTTAGGTCATTTCAAAGTTAACAGAAGACATAAATCATCATATGTATATCAATATCAGCATGTAATAACTTAAAGAAGTTCATGGTTGCAGAATTTACTTAACAGTCATTAACAAACACATAAAATAGCTAAAAACATGAACACATTGCTAATAAGATCATTCAACAGAAATAGTAAAGTGATTTATATTCAGGAATTTAAACTAGGGAAAGAAGAAAAAGATTGAGGTTTTTCTTACCTCCTTTGGGGAAGCAAACCAAACAAGGTTTTTACTTAGTCATACAGGAACCAAAGATTCAGACTTTGAGTAGTGAAAGAACTCAGAAACAAAAGAGAACCAGAAATCAGTAAAGAGCCTAAACTTTTGAAATCTTAGTGTTGTTTGTTGTGTTCGTGTTAGGTCTTAGATCTGTTAGGTAAGAGTATTGAAAGCCCTATATATAGTGGCATCCAATTCCTTAGGTTCAACAAATTCAAATTAGATAGTGGAAGATGACAGAGAGTTGGTGATGTGAGCACGATTGGGTGAAACTAGAGACGACAGAGGGGAAAAACATCATAGAAATTACTTGGGCATAAAGAAGTGAGAGATCGACCATTGACTCATGAAAGACCATTGGTCGAAACACTAATGTTTAGATGTCATTGCATTTGACCTTTGGCGTCGAATATCAATGATGAAGCCAGCTAATATCTACATGCTTGCTTCGATTTGAAAGCACAAAGCCAAAGCGGATGAAATCCCAAGTCACCGTTTTAGACCTAGGGTTCTAATTTGGGGTTTTGAATTATAACAATGAAAGAGGAAATATTTGAGCGAGAATCACGGCTAGCAGGGACAGAGGGGATGATTTCGTGGTTGATTCTTTGACCTCGCACGGATTTGGGCAAGGTCTTGAGGATTGATGTGGTTGCAAGTCTGAGATAACAGGGAGGAAAAGGGAAAGGAGGGGCGGTCGGTTCAGATGAAATGATTTTAGGGTTTGGGGCTTCTTTGGGTTAAAAACGCGAGACTAAATTCGGGTTGTTGGATCATTTGATCAACGACCCTGATATTTGGGGAGATAATATTTAGAAAATGTTTAAATCACTAAAAAAGCGACTGTTGGATCTCCCTGATCGAGCGGTGGAGATTAAGTCTTAAAAAATCAAAGAACAATAGAAAAAGGGAGATTAAACATGGACTGTTGATGAAATAGATCAACGGTCCATATCTATTGTATTTTCTTTGTGAGTGAGGGAGACAGATGACGTGGCATGATTTCATTGGTTCGGAGAGAGTCATGAATTGCCAAGTTGGTAGGGAGTGGGTCTTTGGACTGAGTCAATTACGGATTGGGCTTGGTACTTGGTTAGAATTACTTAGAATTTAAGAAATAATTCATAAAATATAAAGCCTATGTGATGTTTTATAAAACTAATTAGTAATCTAAAAATAAAAAGCTTGGTATAATTATAACATTGAATTATTAATTTCAAAACTACTAATACTAAATTAATCTTGTCAAAATAGTTGTTATTGATTGAAAACATTTCAAAATATTCATTGTAAACTATGAAGTGTAAATAAACTAATTTTAAAAGAGAGGGCTAAAACTGACCATCAACATCGTCCATTTGAGCAATTCTTGCATCCAACACCGGGAAGCACTCAGCAAGCTAATTTCGGTCGGCTAAAAGTTGATCTCGTTCTAAAGCAAGTTATTGCTTGTCCAGAATCAACCTTTGCAGGCCTTCGGAGGCAAGAAGGTTGTCCTGAAAAAGGTTAAAACCAAAGTTATTACTACAAAGTATAAATTGAAAGAATATAGAAGGAAACTGGATTGCTACCTGCACCGAGCAATGCATGCTATTATTTATCTGGCGCTCCCCAGAAAGAGAGTCCATTTTTCTCCAATCCTTTTCTGAGGCCAGCGGCTTCAGATAATTGGAAGCTCCACAGGCTTGGAAAGCATATGGAACTCACTCGAAACCGAGATAATAACACTTCTTTTTATGTGAGGGTCCTGAGTGGATGCGGAATAAGTACTTCCCAAATTTTTGTGGTCGGGGAAGAAGGCTCTCGATTTGTTCAGCTTGGGTCGGTGGAGAAGAAGCAGCAGGTGAAGTTGGAGATGGGGTTTTTGTCGGCTCAGAAGTTATTTGTGGAGGAAGGTCAGGGATTGAACCCCTTTGACCAAGAGCGACTGTGGGAATCCGAAAAAGATGAAGCGAAGCATTTTCGGCTATTGTCATTTCCCCCTAGAGTTCCTGAACTTCCTCTAGCGGTGGAGTTTGAAGCTCTCCCGGTTGAGCTGATGAAGATCTTTTTCTTCTTTGAAGGGGGCTCTTCATCATCAAGGACCATTGTGTCTGGTCCGGTTGTTGTTTCTTTCACTCTCTTCTCCTTAGTCCCAGCTGAGGAGGTACGCTTCATCTTTGGTTTCTTATTTTTGGACTGGGCCTCCAGGAGGAGGCGCCCTCACCAGAGGCGCGAGTAGATTCATGATCCCTCCTCCGGTTAAGGGTACTATGTAGTACTCATTCAGTTTCCACTAGGTCATCAAGAGCCTCAATGTCAGGGGAAACGACGGATCCCTTCAGAGGTCTTGTTTGGCACCAGAAGATAGTTAAATCATTTGCAGAATGTATTGAAAGGTTAAAATAAGGGAGGAAGAATTTTTTGTTTACCATAGTGTTTGGCTTTCCACCCGTATTTGGGAGCCATTTCCTTCCACTTTCGGAATTCTGGTGTAGTTATATCCAAAAAAAATTGTTACCCATCAGTCCTGATCTTGAACCCATAGAGGCTCCCACTGAGTTGCTGGAATAAAGATTAAAAGTTTTCAAATAAAGAATTTTTCTTTTTACATGAAAAGGAAACATATACCCAAAACACTTAGGGAAATGATGGTATTATGGTCGGGATGATGTCCGTAATAGCGATGACAATGAACTGTTCCACCGATCCATGGTCATTTCGGTCATCAACGCTAGTAAGGAGAGCATGATGTTTGTGTTTCCTAAGATTTAACACACCCCCACGGAAATTCTTTAGGAGTAGAGTTTCATTGCATGTACGAGAGTTACGATTTCACCGATCTCATAGCACAATTGGAGGAGGCAAGCCACCGTATGCCACATAGATGGGCCTACTTGTGCCAAATAAACTTGGTACCAATGGAAAAACTCTAAGATTCTTGAGTCAGTTCCTTCACTCACTCTCAAAGTGAAAGGGCCCAAAGTGAAAGGGTATGTGTAAACATACATGAACTCTAGCCTGGAGAAGGTAACTCTTTCTACCTCATTGGCGGTGAAGATTTCAACGTTGTTCCTATTACATTCCTCCTTCACGATAGGGACGCTAGGAGGACGAATGGGAGAAGGTAATCTACGAACAGGCCAAGACATGTCACTTTCAGAATTTTGAAGTAGTTTCTATTCTTGAAGGTCAGATTTCATACTAAGTTTAAGAGGTATGATGGATTTCATTGTAGGAGGTTTAGACTCAGCCTTAACTTTCTTTGTTTTGGTTTTCTTTGGGCCCCCACCGAAGAGAAGGCCAGAGTTTTCAAGGATAGCAGTATAAGAAGACATGGTGGTAAGACATCGATGAAAAAATGTTTTACTAATAAAGCTGAAGTTCTCAAACAGGATACTAAAGTAAGTTTGAGAAGAAGCGAAAGTTGTAAAAGTAAAGAGTTAGAATGAGGAGTAGTGGAGAAGTTATAGACGGCAAAAATCGTAGTCATGATTACCTCGACAATTGGCGGAAATATTTGCGAAATCACGAAGCAACACATGTTCGGGGTCATTAATGCGAGAAGACATGTGTCCTTTCAAGTGTCCAAGGCCATTCAGGAACTTTCCCGCCAAGAAAGGAACTCTTATATACTTTTTGGTAACACTAGGTTGCGTCACCGGAAAGTAGGGGGACTATTTGTATGGGGTAAAATTGGTTAGTAACAACTGGGCGAATGACACAATGACATGTGGAACTAAATACAAGTGGGACGTGAGTTAGCAAACAACTGGCACCGAATGTAAGCATACAATTGGTGTTGAACGAATCCCGAAGACAGAGTAGCCGCTAAAAAAGATTCAAAGCATTTTTATCTGATAGGATTCAATGGAAAGGCGTTACAGAGAATATCTGCATTTATAACCAACTGTTATGCATCCATTAAGGACGATTTTATTCTCATTCAAGGGGAGCTTGATTTGGAGATCTTGTCTCCCTGAATAGAGCTATAAATAGGAGGATTAGCATCCATTGTAGACACGAAATACTTTGCACATAAAAAGGCTATAATCTACTTTCATATTATGCTCAGTCTTAGTTCTTGTACATTGTTCTCACTCTTGCCATCGAAAAGGGTAAGTTCTTAGTCAGGCTTGTAATCTTCTCTAATTTCATTTGATAATCTTATTTTTGTTCTTATTTATTTACTATTTTTGGGTCTAATTGATTCGCTTGTCTATAAATCACGCTATAAATTCAACTGTAACGTTTTACGGGTAAATAGTTTTAAAGTTAATATGGTGTAGAAAATATTATATCAAAGTTTAATTAGATGTGAAACTTGCTACATAAAAACAATATTATTAAATAGCATACTATCAAACACTAAAAAATAAAAATGGTCTTGAAATAGGAAGATGGCCATACAGACTGCAACCATAGAAACTCACATTATTGGACTCGTGTATGGTTGAGCTTTATAATTTTGGAATTTTTACCTTTTTATACTACATATAAAATTTTATTACCCTTCCTAATCAAGTTTTAACTTAATTATTTGGGCATATGTAATTTACCAATTATATACAAATTAGTATTAATGAGTATCCCTTCATATTAGGAATAATAGGGAATCCCCATCCCTGCGCGCGCTCTCTCTCTCTCTCTTTCTTTCTCTCCCTCTGTCTCTCTTTCTCTCTCTCCGTCTCTCTCTCTCTCTCTTTCTCTCTTTCTCTCTTTCTCTGTTCTTTCCCCAATTTTCTTCCTTCATTTTTCTTTGCTTTTTATCCTCTCTCTTTTCCAGGAAATTCATCAATAAATTTTAATTGTTATAATATAGAGCTTTAACTTAGCAATTTCTTCCATATTGTACAATTGGTGTTCGAATTAAAATTGCCAATTAATAAATTTTGAAGTTGTTTGATTCTCCATCATTAATAGCCATTAAAAAGCGTCAAAGCTTTGAATTTGGGTTTTCAAAAACTATTGTTTGGTTGGATTGGGTGTTGTTGCAAACAACTGGAATATTCTTTGGAGTTTATATCTCAATTCTTAAGGTGTTTGGTGAAGATTAGAATTGATTTGGCTGAATTTGAAGAACACATGACATACCAAATACTTACGAAATTGTATTAAAGTTATACGTAAATTGTATTTAAGTTGTATCCTATTGTAATTATATGTTTTTTTATTTGATTGTTGTATGAAAATTAAAAAATAGTTGTATAATGCATGAATCGTTGTATAAATTTGTATTTAAATTGTAAAAACTATCTTTTTACATGAAGTTGTTGATATGTATCAAAATTGTTTTAAAAGAGGAAGTTTTAATTGGAATTTCAGAGAGCAAGAAGAACACATGACTTACAATATATGTATAAATAATATACAAAATACATACAAATGACATTGTATAAAATTTATATAAAAATTATACTTAAGTTGTATGATGTTGTAGTTATATTTAACTGGGTAAAAATAATGTAAGAAAATTTTAGATAATGTAAGAAGAACACGAGAGAATGTTTTCTTACCCAAATATTCTTGCCTATAAGAATGCTATTAAGGCAATGAACGAGGGACTTACCAGTACTTTAGCCACAAAAATAAGGATTATATATGAAGAGAGGCGGCAAATAATAAGGAAAGAGGAGAGGAGAGAAAATAAGAAGAAAATGTAACGAAATCCCCTAATTTAAGGCACTAATAATGAATTGTATATAATTTGTAAGTAATCCTTGTTTAGGGCAGGTAATATACAAAATTAGGACAATTTTGCTAGATAAATTTCAAATATTGTATAGGAAGAAAAAAATATAACTAGTTTCTCTCCTATCTACCCTATGCTTCGTTAGCTCATTCTCTCTAAAATGTCCCTCTAATTGTACATACCAGATATATAAAACAAAATTAGAGAAGAAAACAAAGAAATTACAAACGATGCGTACTCTCTCCCCTCCAAGCCTTCGGTGTATGTTTTCTCGGAGCATTACAAGTATTCTGTTGTGTTTATTTCCCCCTTCTTTTAACGACATGACATATTTTCATATTCAGAAGTCAAGTGTTAGATTTTAATATCCGAGAAGAAATCAGCATAAAGGCGTAAAGCGTTATTTTTCCAAAGCTGATAGTATTAGAGAAGATCTTTGTCTTCCTCCAATTGGTTAATAGCCAAAAACGAGGGCGGGGGGGGGGGGGGGG
>ML322710.1:120840-159810 GCA_005239505.1 Nicotiana paniculata
GGGGCTCGGTCAAACAGTAAATTTCATGAACCGTTGTAAATTAAAAACGATCCAAAACCTGGCAATCAGACTGCAATAAATATTCTTAGAAGTAGCATATGTCCCTCAACATCATTCTAAACGACTTCTAAGATTATTTGCAATGTAATAATTTCGACGAAGAAGGTGCCGCTTTCATAATGAGAGAAGGATAAAGCAAGCCACTTGATGCTTGAAGATTTCCAATCAGGGACCATATTGAGTAGCTCCACCCCAATCTGATTCTTGTTTATTCCATGTTGACTAGCAGAGCAGCACAGTACCAATAACCAGCCCCTGAATTACGATTGCTTCACGATGCAACTCACGTTGGATAATTAAATTAGTTCCCTCCTAGTTTGCATCCCTCCGCACACCAAGAAATGCACTGTTGACGCACAAACTTCAGGAGGTTTTCCCAGGCTCCTCAGCTCTACCAACAGCTAGACAAGGACACCATAAACTTACAATGAGGGCAAGAACTTTATGCACTGAATTAATAGATTATTGCGTCAACCCAATGAATAAACCATTCGTTCAGAGAGCTCTGTACCAACAGCCCTCATGTATCTGTGCAGTTGTGTCTCCATAAACCGCCTTTCGCTGGAACCAAAAGCTTCCCGCAAATCCTTTGAAGAAACAAAGTAATTCAGTTAGTTTGTGCATAAAACAAAAAAAGAACAGTTGGAGAGGTATTCTTTTGCATGAGTTTTCTGAATCAGAATGCATACTAGAAGCAGCATAACAAGTCTATCTATCCCTAAAGCCTTATTTTTTCAATGAGTAAACCATAGCGGAGAACCAGATCACTACTCGCTTCATCTTTGCTGTTTTGTTTTCCATTTTCAATGCCTCACATTTGTGTTTGTCATCATTTCAAAGCACATAATTTTAAGAGGACTTTATATGTAACATTTTTAGTTTAGAATAATTATAATGACTATACCTCACTTTGATATGCAAAAGCTGTTAATGTCAAAGGCAATGAATATTTACTTTGTATCTCAGACGAACTTCCTTCAACCCAATCAAAACATTGCCAACATCTCCATTTTCTACTTTGGGCAATTGGACGTCACTTTTCTCAGGGTCCAATTCGTCATCTGAATCTTCAAAATCAGACTCACCCATTTCCTCATCCTCACCAACAAAAATATCATTTGATCCATGAAACTGTTTTTCATCATTTTGCTCCTCAAAATTTTCAAGGATACTAGGCGGCAAATGCTCTCCATTTTCTGTGGCAATATCAGATAAAACCACATATCGTTTTCTGTCTAGCAGTGGCTTGGCAACATCAAATGGAACCCACCTAATTAGAAGAAATATTGTCAGTCAGAACACAGAAGATTAGTCCTGGTGCAATACCAGATCATGATTGGTGAGTAATCCTACTATTCCCTCCATTCCAATTTATGTGAACCTGTTTGACTGGGCACACAGTTTAACAAAAAATGAAGACTTTTAGAATTTGTGGTCCTAAACAAGTCAAAAAGGGGTCCAAAGTATTTGTATAGTTATAAAAGCTTCTCATTAAGGGTAGAACTGGAAGTTTAAGCTAAATTGTTTCCAAATTTAGAACGGACCAAAAAGAAAATAGGTTCACATAAACTGGAACGGAGCGAGTACATGATAACAGTTAGCACACAAATAGCAACACGTGAAGTCATGTTCATGCTGGCTAAAGATTCAGCTATATGCACACTGCAGTGTGGTTTGATTTTCCAACAGGATAACCTCAACATCTTTTGGTTCCAATATTACATGTATAAAAGAAGGACGAAAGATATCACAAGCCCTAATTTTTCAGTTAGGCCCCCATAGTGGCATTGTTGGTTGAAATTAGTACAAGAGCCTAGGTAAAAAGTTTGATAGTTAAGGGTCTCGATTGTCACACAACCACTTCTGTCGGCTACAATTAGAAGAGTGTTAAACTTAACAACGCTTCTTTTATTTTCCTGTTGATGACATTTTTTTTTTTTGACCGAGATATCACTCTAGGGCCAACCTTTAGGACCAACTACAGCTTTTGAAACTCAGGGATAAATAGCCCGTCGCTCTACCCTTCTCCACTTAAATACCAAGCTTCGCATGGCGCAGGGCTCGAACCTTTGACCGAAGTCAGAGGTCCTTCAACCTTCGCTAGTTGTATTAAGCCTTGGGGCCTGTTGATGGCACTTCTCGTGTGCAGAATTAAATAGCAACGATCATACATTTGTCACAATATATATTGGGAGAGGATGGGTAGGGCGGGCTTGGAGTGGCTCACTGGGTTATTTAATGTAATTTTTAGGATGAACAAGATGCCCGAAGAATGGAGATGGAGTACGATAGTCCCGCTGTATAAGAACAAGGGTGATGTCCAAAGTTGCAACAACTACCGAGACATCAAATTATTAAGCCATAATATGAAAGTCTGGGAGAGGATGGTGGAGCTGAGGTTGAGGAGGGTTGTGGATATTTCTGAAAACCAGTTTGGATTTATGCCAGGTCGTTCAACTATGGAAGCTATTCACCTTGTTAGGAGGCTGATGGAGCAGTATAGGGAGAGGAAGAGGGATTTACATATGGTGTTCATCGATTTAGAGAAGACTTAAGATAAAGTACCAAGGGAGGTTCTGTGGAGATGTTTGGAGGTCGAAGGTGTTCATGTTGCTTACATTAGGGTTATTAAGGACATGTATGACGGAGCTAAGACTCGAGTGAGGACCGTGGGAAAGGACTCGAAACACTTCCCGGTTATGATGGGGCTGCATCACGGATCAACCCTCAGTCCATTTCTATTTGCTTTGGCAATCGACGCGCTAACACGCCACACAAGGAAAGGTGTCATGGTGCATGTTTCTGCAGATGATATTGTTCTGATTGACGAGACGCGAAGCGGGGTTAACGAGAGGTTAGAAATTTGGAGGCAAATTCTGGAGTCTAAAGATTTCAAGTTGAGCAGGACCAAGATAGAATAATTGAAGTGCATGTTCAGTGGGACGACTCCGGTGGTGGACGAAGTGAAGCTTGACTCTCAAGTCATCTCTAGGAGAGAGAGTTTTAAATACCTCGGGTCAATTATACAAGGGAATGGAGAGATCGACGAGGATGTTACACATCGTATTGGGTCGGGATGGATGAAGTGGAGGCTCGCTTCAGGTGTTTTGTGTGATAAGAATGTGCCACCTAAACTTAAAGGCAAGTTTTATAAAGGCGGTGGTCAAACCGACTATGTTATATGGGGCAGAGTGTTGGCCAGTCAAGAACTTTCATGTCCAAAAGATGAAGATGACTGTAATACGGATGTTGAGATGGATATGTGGGCATACCAGACTAGATAGAATTAGAAATGAAGTTATTCGGGACGTGGCCCCTGTGGAGGAGAAGATGTCAGAGGCGAGACATAGATGGTTCGGGCATGAGAAGAAGAGAGGCACAGATGCACCGATGAGGAGATGTAAGAGGTTGGCCCTGGAGGGCATAAAAGAGAGGTAGAGGTAGGCCGAATAAGTATTGGGGAGAGGTGATTAGACAAGATATGGCGTTGCTCCAGCTCAATGAGAACATGACCATGGATAGGAAGGTGTGGAGGTTGAGGATAAAGGTGAAGGGTTAGGATAGGTCGCCTAGCGTTGACCTTGTCTATAAAAGTAGCTTATGTATATGAGTTAGCATTATTTATGTATTTTCGCATTCCTTGACTTCTGTGTTTACTTGTCGTTGCTTTCGTTCTGGCCTTCTGAATCTCATTTTTAATTTTGTATCTTTGTATGTGTGCTTGTTGTTGCCCTTCTTCTATTTTATCTAAGCCGAGAGTCTTCCGGAAATAGCCTCTCTGGCTTTTTGACGATAGGGTAAGGTTTGCGTACATTTACCCTCCCAAGACCCCACTTGTGGGATTACACTGGGTTTGTTATTGTTGTTGTCATATATTTGTCACAACTATCAATAAAACTAATAAAACGCCTAGTCCCTACATTTTTAAAAGATAATTATAAAAATATCACATAACTTGTTAGGTTTTTATCATATAGTTGTCAAATATAACTTTGGATGTAAAAGTTAGCACCACTTTACAAGCAAGAAAAATCTTACATTTTGCTAAAACTGGAGAAACAAAAGTGACTTTTTGATGCTGAAATAGGAAGTTAGGGACTTGGTGGTAACTAAAAATAGTATAAGGGCCTTGCTGAGTTTTTCCATATAGTTAATGGCTTGGTTGTGATTGGAAATGGTAGAAGGGCCAACTGAGACTTTCAGTTTATTCAAGGGCCTCTAGTGTCTTCCCTGAAAAGAATTTTAATCTGATCCATATAACAAGTTATCAAGATTATACTAGGCTTCTAGGGGCATTGCTAAGATTTTCTATGTAGTTTAAGGGCTTGATTGTGACTAGAAAATAGAAATGGTAGAAAAGGCCAAACTGAGGCTTTTAGACAATTCAAGGGCCTCTTGTGACATTTTCCCTTGAAAGAATTCCAATCTGGTCCATTTAACAAGATACCAGGACCATATTAGGCTAAGGCTACCAAAAAAAAAAATTAAGCATATTATTATTTCCGTTTCACAGATAATAGGCTCCAAGTCACTTACACTTGATGCTGCAATAGATCAAGCCAACTAATTGAGCTTGACTCAGCTGATTCAAAATAACTAACCAGCAATTGACCTGGAAGCATCATTCAATCACATACATGGCAATGTGAAATGCCATGAACAAAGTGGAACAAGTGAAGATCTTAAAACAATAACCCGTGATTTATTCACCAAATATGGAGACACACACACACACACACATCAATAGTCAGTGTCTACGCTGCCCTAGAACATCACTACCCCATAGCAGATAGTAACCTCAGGGCCTACTTTGAAACCACAATAGTCATGGCCTTGGAGCATCAAACAGTAAATGGCATGGATGATGACTTGGAGAAGCTCTCGTTCATCCAAACAGATTTTGTGTTTACTCAAACCAATCATATCTAATTGTATCCAACGAATTATTTTGTCTCCCTTCTTATATTTTTTAATGTGAATTTAAGATTGGGACTTTTTAAGTTAATACTGCAGTGTTTAAGCTTCGATAACGTAAGTTGTTCATTACAAAAACTTCAGCCAATCAAGTCTAATTTTACTAAATTGCTTCTAACCATAATATTTGCCTCCTTTATTTTTTCTTACTTTATATAAAAATCTAGAACTCAATTCAAGAAAATGAAGATAATGGAGAATGTCCTCCCTCAAGACACAGGTATAATGCCAGTTTAGTATAAGCAACAGAAGAAGTGGACGAATATTCTGCTTAAACAGAACTAAGAAAAAATTGTCAAATTATATTGCAATGTCAACAATGCGTCTATTTTCTCTCAATAAACATTCTCAAATCTAAAAAAGAAGAACTACAAGCGTTTTAGTAAAATATGGATAGCAGAATGACAAGTTTTAAAAGAATAACGGCCTTGATCCTTAATCTCAGATTAACAATATGTTTTTGTTTGCAATTTAAGAGAGAAGATAAACTTACTGATAACGCAAAGGGCAGAGCAGCTCAGAAGGTCGGTACGCTGCTTTGTATCTCATTTTGTTGCAGGAGTGGATGTAGTAGCCCAGATAATAGTACTGGAGACTTGGACAATGTACTTGATTCTCCTTAATCCACCTTATTTCTTGTAGGGCTGAGTACTTACCTAAAGATAAGAAGGCTAGATCTGGATCCCAGAATAAATATTTACTTGACAAACACTTGGGAAGGATGTCTATTACACCAACTGCAACTAGCCGTCCATCAATCAGATACTGCTGATGGAAAGAACCAAAGCCACAGGGGGGAACAGTAAGGTCCCCAGAGGGTGGAACGAATACTAGAGGTGTATCAACCAAAAATCTCCTATATGAGCTCTCAGCAACTTCGTCTGGCGAATCATTGTGCACCCTAATCTGGTACCTTCTATACAAGGAATATTCTTCCGGATCAAAACTGGACCTTCTAAGACGAACCTCAAACCTCCTTCTTTTGAGCTCAGGGTTTCCTTGTGCTGTTGATGAGCAGCTCTCTTTACTGCAGCTTCTTGATGTGGATTGCTTTGACTCATTCTGGCTGCTCACTACACCATCTTCATCAACTCGTCTTTCAGAAGAATAGAAGTTTACATGTCCGTTGCAAGCTCTAACTAAAAAGCCCAATGATTCTGCTAGATTGTTTAGACAGCTAGCTAGTTTTTCAGCAATCAATTTTGGGGAATCAGCAGCCATTTCGCTCTCCCAAGCCCCCAACTTTGATGATTTTCCATGCTCAACATCTTTTCTGCATCGCCTTAAAGCAGCTGCAATTTGGAACGAGATGCTGCTGGTAAATAACAGATCCTCAGACCCTTCTGTGGATAACTTTCTTTTCACAGGTGCAACCTTTTTGACAGAGGCTTTTGGAAACTCAACGCCAGAGCAGAGATCTCCACTTTCAATGCACGTTTGTACTGCTTTATCTATCTGACTTTCCATATAAGGGATCAACGGTTCAGTTTTGTCCTTTTCGTCAAGGTTATCTCTCAAGGACTTCATTGTTGCAGGGCTTCGACTTTGACTGAAGGTAGTGGTTTGTGAAACGCCTGAAGTATCTGTGGTATCCATCAAGTCATCTGATCTTCGATCCAATGTGCCATTCAGAAACCTAGGCATTCAATTTTTTTCAAGTTTAACCATATATAGAAAATCTCAATATCCAATCAAATTTTGAAGTTTGTGCAATCACAAATCATCCACTAGATTTAATGAGCTTGATATTAGCAACAACCAAACTCTAAATAAAGTAAATCTTCTAATTCTTCTTGATAAATGTTATCCCCAATTTATGATGAACCGTTTGTCGAACTGCACACAAATCTTATCCCCCCTCCCTCCCCTCTCTCTATCTCTCTCTGTCTCTCTATCTCTCTCTTTCTCTCCACATACGCACACACATAACCTAAGAGCATCCGAAAAATCCTATAATTCAGTCATTAAACCAACTGTCAAAGTGTCACAATCACTAAACATAAGAGTTTTCAAGTATAGAACACCATTAGGACTTATGGCACGGTGATGAAGTAATCCCAGAAGGAAGAAATAGATCTTGGAACACAAATCTAATGAAACAAAGGAACTTGGCCAAAGATATCAGGAAAATAATGGAGAACGTAGACTTTAGAAGCAAGGGAGTACTGAACACCTGCTTTCAGATAAATCATCAAATCAACTACAGTGTCTATCTCAATGACCACTCAATGGCTTCGAGGGAGCAGACAGAGGCATTCTGCAAAAGCACCTGAGTAAGACAGATCCCAGATGAATAAGGAGGAATGTAAGGTCCAAACACTCCTGGAAAACCTTATGTGTAACCCATATGAATCTGTGGAATAAAGAGTGTTTATGGAGCTGATGTTCCATGTCAGACCCAGCAAAAGGTGAATACAATTTTGTGACACTGCCATCCATCCATAATTATCATTTGTAGTACTCAAGATATAATGATTTGAAATGGCAGAGTAAGAGACATTTCTGACAGTCACTTAGAGGCTATTGATTTAACTATGATGTTTTGTATACAAGCATTAACTTAGTTAGAATTAACTTACTAATCATAAAGAAAAGGGGAAACAATAAGATACCTCTGCATCCTTTTCAGTACTCGACGTTGTTCTTTGGAAGGAACAAATTCACCTGCTCTGAGACGGATAGTGTAAGATGGACAGCATGTCTTCTCCATCTCAGGCTTGTATAAGAAACAGCCAGATCTTCTCCATCCTCTGTCTAGAAGAGCTACAAAATAGAAAACCAATATACAACCATGTAACATAATTTGATTAGGAAACTCATATAATCTACAGTATCTCTGCAATCAGAATTTAGAATCACATGACAAAGACAGGTTGTTGCTTCTATGCATATGTACATGGAAGAGGTGTTCATTCTCAACGAGAAGAGATGCTGCATCTGCATGTGCTACAAATCTCTTAAACAGATTATGAAACTTAAAATACAGCATACGTAGTAAGGGTAGCTTAATCAGATAGTAGTCTATATGCATATAAAGTAGGCAACAACATAAGGTGAAGCAACATATGTGGTCATTCCACATAAGTCTTGGTGGGTAGAGATCCATAATATCTGTGTCAGTGAGAGGTGACAGGTAGGGGTGTTCATAAAAACCCGAAAAACCGAACCAAACCGACCAAAAAACCGATATTTTTTTGGTTTGGTTTGGTTTTGAATTTTAAAAACTGATCAAATTTGGTTTGTTTTGGTTTTAATAAAAAAATAATCGGAAAAACTGAACCAAACCAAATATAGAAGTAGCTATTTAAAATTTATCATTACACTTACATATATATGTATATTTTTCACAAAATTTCTAAAATTTTATAGTACATGTTAGTCGTTTACACTTTTAGTCTAGTTCTTTGCTATTATAATAATATAGTACTTTGCCTTTACATATTAGTTTGATTGGTAGTTTACTTTTGCTAAGTACAAGAATATATTTCATGTTAAAGATAATCTATTTTAATTTTAATTGAGTCCTTAAATTATCTCACTATTTGATTCAATTATCATCAATATATCTTGGTAAATGATAGATTTATCAAAGTGTAATTGGTTTGGTGCTTGGTAGTGTATGTCTCATATTTTAAAAAAACATATAAATAACCGAAAAAATCGTGAAACCGACATAAACCGAATCGATAAAAACCAACTTAATTGGTTTGGTTTGGTTCCAATACTTGAAAAATCGACTTACTTGGTTTGGTTTCTTTTTAGGGAAAAACCAATCCAAACCGAGCATGAACATCCCTGGTGGCAGGTATCTAATGAAATAGTTGAGGTGTGCAAGCTGACGCAGACATCACCGTCATCAAAAAAAGTGTGGGCCCATTCTATTCTTTCAGAAAGAGAGAAAGTTACGAAAACTTTATGTTCCATATAGAGTCAAATGTCAATGCCTTAGTTATCAACTTATCATTCAGGGGAACTCCAAGGTAAGCAATAATATCGCATACTACCATGCTTCAGGCAATCAGACAATGATTGTAAATGGTTAACAAAAATCTGGGCGCTACTGTTTGAATGACTGTTAATTTACTAACCTTGATAGTCATCTACTGTCAGACTGCGTGCCCATACACCTGCAAAGAAAGCAAATAAGTTTAGAAAAAAGGTCTAAGTGAAGTATTGATGCAGGTATCTCTGTTTGGACAGTGAAAGCAAAATATCAATCAATTAACTACGCCTCAATCTAAGAGACAAACTAAGGTTTTTTTAAAACTAGAGATTCTCCAAATTTCACACTTATCCTACCAATGACATACATTTTCTAAACAAAATAGAGAAACTCCTGGAAAACACCTAATCTAGAGTAACAACAGCTAAGTCTTCCAAGTAACGAGTATCCCCCAATATAGAACCTTTGCTTTTATAGTGCTTTGCTCTTATTCAAGTCCTCATGAATTCGGAGAGATTGTAAATCCTACCATAAGATTGCACCATGTAAATGAAAAATGTACAAAATTAGCCAGCACTTTCTCTCGCAACTACAACTTGCGTGTCTAAATATGTCCAGAACAATATAACTTGCACAACTAACAATCCTGGCACCTAGCTCAAATGGTCTTCAAATCCGATCCTCCGATCCAGTGTTTAATCATAATTCAACAGAATCGCATCAACTATTAGTACGCTAAATAGCCATGCTTACCGTGAGAGATACTAGTAGAGCCAGCAGATTTACAGTAGCCACATGAGTTCCTACGGCGACCAACATCAGCAACCACAGTTTCGCCCCTGCTATTTCCACCACCGCTGCTATTACTATTGCTGCTGCTCGCTTCACTTCTCATCTTCTTCTTCTCAGACATCTTAGATCTTTATTCAAATCATCACAGCCACCATGATTTCTAGGTTTTTTCTTGGTCCTTAACAGAAATGATAAAGGAAAAAACCAACGAAATTGGATAGGCGTGATTTGCTTCGCCGAATTGAATGAGGGAGGGCCGAGGGGGTGGTTGTTATGGTACAGATAATTTCAACTGTAGAACAAGTCGTAATGGTTTCTTTGGGGAGAACAACAACAATTTGCAAGGTAATATGCCTATTTTCGTTTAACTGCGTGCTTCGTGTGCAAGTTGTACCTTTTTTCCCGTAAAATTTATTTTTGAGGAATCAGAGGAAAATGATAGTAAACGACTAAACGTTAAAAAATAAATCTGGTAAAAAAATAATTAGATGTAAGAGATAATGTGGTAGCATTATGTTATACACTAGTTCTTTTGTTTCTTTTTTTTTTTTTTGTATTTTTAAGTTTTGGCATGCCCTTTAAAATTATTAATGTCAACAACTCCCACATGGATGCCCATTCTATGCGTTTGGATATGATCTAGTTGATACATGAAAAGAAATATGTATTTGAAGTTGAAGTTGCAAAGAGTATTTGGAAGAAAATAATTTTAAAAGTATTAACAGCACATTAGGTAGGCATGTCCTCTTAACAACAACAATACAGTGAAATCACACAAGTGGAGTCTGGGAGAGTGCGTGTACACATACCTTACCCCTACCCCGAGGGAGTAGAAAGGTTGTTTTTGATAGACCCTCGACACATGAAAACAAAAAGAGACAAAATATCAGTACCAGCAATAGAAACCAGAAAAATAATAAATGTATCATAAGAATCAGGAAATAGACGAAAACCAATAACAATAACCAGTAAATACGGCTCGGTACTATGAAAAACGGAAGAATAGTGAATACAAACACAAACCACTAGCAGTCTAAAACCAAACACTATCAGCCTAGCCTCACACCCGATACGATGTAGGAAAATATACAACTACCTTCTAACCCACAACCCTAATGCTCGACCTCCAAACCTTCGTATTAAGGGTCATGTCCTAGGAAATCTGAAGTCGCGCCATATCTTGCTTGATCACCTCACCTAATACTTCTTAGGCCGCCCTCTACCTCTTCTCATACCTATCAAAGCCAACCGCTCACACGTCCTTACTTGTGCGTCTAGGCTTCTCCTCCGCACGTACCCGAACCATCTGAGTCTCGCTTCTCGCATCTTGATATCCATGGGGGGCCACACTTACCTTCTCCCGAATATCTTCATTCCTAATCTTATACATCCTAGTATGCCGCACATCCCCCCCCCCCCCCCCCCCAACATCCTCATTTATGCTACTTTCAACTTTTGGATATGTCAATTCTTAACTGCAAACACTCTACCCCATACAACATGGCCGGTCTAACCATCGCTCTATAAAACTTACCTTTGAGTTTTGGTGTCACTTTCTTGTTACACAGTATTCCAGATGCTAACCTCCACTTTATCCACCTCACCCTTATACGGTGCATGACATCCTCTTCGATATCCCTATCCCCCTGGATAACCGACCCAAGATACTTAAAACTTCCTCTCTTGGGGATGACATGTGACTCAAGTCTCACGTCCATGCCCACTTCCCTCGTCACGTCGCTGAACTTACACTCCAAGTATTCTGTCTTAGTCATGCTCAACCTGAAACCCTAAGATTCAAGGGCATGTCTTCAAACCTCCAACCTCTCGTTAACGCCACCTCGCGTCTCGTCAACCAGAACTATGTCATCGGTGAATAACATACACCATGGCACCTCCCCTTGAATATGGTGTGTTAATGCATCCATATCCAAAGCAAATAAGAACAGGATGAGCGCAGATCCTTGGTGTAACCCCACAAAAACCAGAAAATGCTCAGAGTCACCTCCCGATGTCCTCACCCGAGTCTTAGATCCATCATACATATACTTAATCACCCTAATGTAAGCTACTGGCACACCTTTGACCTTTAGGCATCTCCAAAGAACCTCCCTAAGGACCTTGGCATACACTTTCTCCAGGTCAATAAATACCACATGCAAATCTTTCTTTCTGTCCTTGTATTATTCCACCAACCTCCCAATAAGATGGATAGCTTCCGTAGTTCAACGACCCAGCATGAACCTGAACTAGTTGTCGAATGTAGACACCAACCTCCTCACCCTCACTTCCACCAGCCTCTCCCAAACCTTCATGGTATGACGTAGTAACTTGATACCCCTACAGTTGTTACAATTATGGATATTACCCTTGTTCTTATACAATTGTACTAACGTACTCCGCCTTCACTCTTTCGGCATCCTCTTTGTCTTGAAAATAATATTAAACAGCCTAGTTAGCCACTCCAAGCCTTCTCTACCCACACCCCCCAATATTCTACCGGAATTTCGTTTGGTCCGACCACTCTGCCCTGCTCATCTTACGCATAGCCCTCATGACATCCTTAACCTTAATGCGCCTACAATACCTAAAGTCTCGGTCACTCTCAGAGTGCCCTATTTCACCTATCACAATATCCGTGCCCCCCTCTTCATTCAGAAGTTTATAGAAGTAAGTCTCTCGTCTCCGCTTCATCTGAGCCTCTCCCATCAATACTATACCGTCCTCGTCTTTGATGCACCTCACTTGGTCTGGGTCCCGAGCCTTCCTCACTCTCACCTTGGCCAGTCGAAATAACATCTTTGCTCCGCCTTCGTCCCCTAGTTCCTCGTATAGATGACCAAACGATGTAGTCTTTGCCTCCGTGAACGCCAACTTCGTCTCTTTCCTAGCTACATTATACCTCTATATGTTCGCTCTCTCTTCCTCCTCATTTGTGCTCTCTACTAGCTTCAGGTATATCGCTTTCTTCGCTTCCACTTTACCTTGGGCATGTCCTCTTAACTTATCTGAAACCATCTCCATGGTCATAATGTAAATATTTACATTCAGTTGGATTCAAATTACTAAGAAATATGGACCATATTTCAAATTCAAGACAAATTAGTCTAAACAAATATTATGATGTAATAAAATCAAATTAGTTGATTAAAGTTAATTTACTACTATACTAAGAGGTGATAGGATGCCCGAAGAGTAGAGGAAGAGTAGCTTGATTCCAATTTATAAAAATAAAGGAGATATTCAAAATTGTGCAAACTATCATGGCATTAAACACATGAGTCATATAATGGAACTCTAGGAAATAATGATAACTCATAGACTTGAAAATATGACAAAAGTGATAAGAATAATTTTGGATTTATGTCTGGTATCTACGACATAAGCTATATTCTTACTAGGAAGATTGATGAAAATAAATAGCGAAAGGAGAAAGATCTATACATAGTGTTTACTGACCTAGAGAAAGTATATGATAGAGACCCACAAAAGGTCATTTGGTGTGTAATGGGAAAGAAATAAACCTCAAGAACATGTATGAAGGAGTTGGCACTAGTGTAAAAACAGTATAGTAGAGATACATAGGAGTTTCTCATAATAATGGGTTTACATAAGGTTTTGCATTTAGCCCCTACTTATTTACTCTAGCTATGAATGAGCTAACCAATGCAATGCAAGATGAGATTCTATAGTATATGCTATTTGTTGATAATATTGTGCTAATTGATAAAACTAGGGAGGGTGTCAACCAAAAGCTTGAGATATGAAGAAGCACCTTAGAGAGTAAGAATTTTAGGATAAATAGAAGCAAGACTGAGTACATGCACTGCAAATTTTGTCAGCATGAGAAGAGCAAAGTTGAAGTGACACTATATGGGATTACGGTACCCAAATATAAATAATTTAGATATCTAGGCTCGTTCTTGAGAGAATTTACATGAAGATGTTACACATAGGATTAAAGCTGGTTGGTTGAAATGAAGAAGTGCTACCTAGGTATTATGTGATGAAAGAATACCTACCAAAATGAAAAGTAAATTCTATAACCCACTTGTTTTAATTGATGTTGTTAGCATTTGTTCTATCCTTTATTGGTGTACTTGCTCTTATATGCTTTAATTGAAGTATCTATCTCCCTTATTGTCTTGTTACCCCTTTTATTACTGAATTACTTTTACTTGAAGTTGTTATTTCATGAAATATCTTCTTGTTGAGTTATTGATGTTGAAGTTGTGAAATCCATTATCACATTTAAGTTGAAGTTGAATATCGTTGAGATATCTTTTCGTTTTGAGTATTCCTCATCCGTTTTGTTGTTATTGAGATTTTTATACACATTTTGATTGAGCCATGGGCTATATGTTTGAGGTAACGTTGGTATTGTTGATTCCGGCAAGTATTGTGGCATATAGATACATGTGGTGCGAGTTGATTATTGTGGTGTAATATTGATACGCATGCGGTGGTATAAGGATAGGGGCTGATACGCATACAGTGAGATAAGGGGGATAAAACGCATGTAGCTATTTAGGAAAAATATTTTGAAAATAAATGCAAGGCTCGCGCGATGATATAAGAAAGATTGTGATTGAAATTGTGGAATGTGAATGTGAGAGGCGTGGTACCTCGGTTGTGATTCATGTTATACATTCCATGTAAAAAAAGGCTTATTGGTTGAATAGTTCTTGTTGTTTTCTTCATTGTCTTACCTGTATTTGTCCTTATTTGATTACTTCTTGTTCTCATCATGTGTTTATATCTCATTGTTTTTCTTGCCTTAAATTTTGATATTAGCCTACATTATTTTACTGCTTTGTTATCATTCATTTCCTCATTTTCCGTTATTGGTCTTTGTTATACTCTGTTCGGTTTATCTTGACCTAGTAGGTGTCATGACCTGGCCTCATCACTACTCTACCGAGGTTAATCTTGATACTTTGTGGGTACCGTTGTGGTGTACTCATACTATACTTCTGCATATTTTTGTGTATATCCAGGTACATTTGCTCGTGTCGGATGCTAGTGATCATTCACCTATTTCAGGAGACTTCAAGGTATACCCGCCCCGACGCTCGTAGGCCTCGGAGTCGCCTACCGCCATTCTCTTATTACTGTTTATCCTCTATTTAGATAGTGTTGTATTACATATTTTTGTACATTAGTGTAGAGCTTATGAATCAGTATCACCGTGTTTGGGGAATATTATATTAAAGTTATTATAAGACTTATCAGCTTTATTTCATCTTTTTAGTCGTTGTTTCTGTCATATCCTCGTGTATGTTAGGCTTACCTACTCTTAAATATTAGGTGCCATCACGACATCCTAAGAAGGGAATTTGGGGTCGTGACAAGTTGGTTACGAGTCATAAGCAAGTTTAGTAGAATCTTGCGGATCGGTACGGAGACATCTTTGCATATCTTTGAAAGGCTATGGAACTGTTAGGAAATACCACTTCATTGATTCCTTATCGTGTGAATTTGTTGAATTTGAAATCTTAATCTTTGTCTTTCTATTCTCTCACAAATGGTGAGGACTCGTACTGCTGGATTCGATGATCAACGACCCGCGCCCATAGCTAGAGCCGCGTGATGCTGGGGTCGAGGCGGGGGTAGAGGAGGGGCGCGTGTTGCATCCAGAGTACCTACTCGAGCAGCAACTGAGGATCCGCCAATTGCTCCGGTTGGAGGACAATTAGTCGAGATGCATGTTGTTTCCCTGAGGATTTTGGAGACAAGATCCTAGCACAGGTTTTGAGCATGTTAGGAACTATAGCTCAGGAGGGGTTGATTCCCCTTGCACAGGCCAAATCTCAGACTGGGGGAGAAGCTCAGATCCCGCGACGAGTACTTAGAGCATCGGGTCCACATTGATCAGATTATGGGGGTCATGCCAGCACACCCCGTTAGAGGAAACTTGAGAGGTTCAATAAGGATGACCCTCCTACCTTCGGCGACACATCTAGCAAGGATGCGCAAAGTTTTCTGGAGAAGTGCCACTATATTCTTCCCACCATGGGTATTATGGAGGTGAACGGAGTTACTTTTACAACATTTCAGCTGTAAGGAGAAATGTATCAGCGGTGGAAGGCTTACGAGAAGGGTAGGCTTCCTGATGCAACCCCACTCACTTGGGCTCAATTTTCAGTCATGTTTTTGAAAGAGTTTGTTTCCTAGACCCTTTAGGATGCATGGCGCAAGAATTTTAAGCAGCTGCATCATGGGACCATGTCCGTGCCAAAGTATACTATCAAATTTAGTGAGTTATCCCGACATGCACCTGCCTTGGTTTCTACAGTCAGAGAGAGAGTCCGCATATTTATTGATAGGCTCAGTTATGGTCTTCGATTTAGCATGGCTCGAGATTTAGAGATGGATACTGCATCTCAGCAGGTGGTAGAGATCACCCGGAGGCTGGAAAATATGTGGGGCCGAGAAAGGGAAGCCAAGAGGCGTCGGTATTCTATAGGATATAGTGATGTCCGTGCTCTAGTTGTAGCCCATCATGGCAGAGGCTATGTGAGTTGCCCAGTTCATTGAACACTTCCAGCTACTAGCAGTGCTCCGGCTATTTTGAGGTCTCAGGTTGCCCATTTTGCTCAGCCACTATCCAGTGCACCTTCTGCACAGGGTGCCTTCTGTAATGACCCGACTGGTTATTTTGAGATCTAGCGCGTCCTTTGGTGGTTTGAAGCCTTTATTGGCTTCACCTCATGTATTACGACTTGAACGTATGGCCGGAATTGGATTTTGCGAAGTTCAGAGTTGATTCGGAAGGAAAATTCTCAATTCGGAAGCTTTAAGTTGGAAGAGTTGATCAAGGGATGACTTTTGAGTAAACGACATCGAAATCGGGATTTGGAAGTTCCAATAGGTCTGTATGATGATTTTGGATTTGGGCGTATGTTCGGGTTAAGTATCGGGTGGTCAAGAAGTCGGCGCTTATTGTGGAAGGTTGGCATATTGAATTTCTTAAATTTGATTTGAAGTGAATTTTGGTGTGATCAATGTCTGTTTCGAGCTAGAATAGGTTTGTATCATGAATTATGACTTGTGCGTAAGTTTGGCGCATTATAGGATGTTAAAGTATGAATCAGATGCGTTCCTCAAAGTTCAAATGTTTGAAAGTTTGTAATTTTTCCTAAGTTTGACCATGATTTGACTTTAAGGCTATCGAGTTTGTATTTTTGGGTCTGGGACTTGGAATAGGTCAGTTTTTTCATTTGTAACTTTCCTGCAAAATTTGGTGTCGTTTGGAGTTGATTTGATGTGGTTCGGACGATTGGTTGCAATTCTAAAAGTTCTTGAAGTTCATTGTGATTTTCATGCATTTTGGCGTCCAATTCGTGATTCTAGATGTTATTTCAGTGTTTTGATCACGAGAGCAAGTTTGTATGATGTTTTTAGACTTGTGTTGATGGTTGATTTGGATCCACAAGGTCTTGGATGAGTTTTAGACATGTTCCGGAATGGTTTTGAACAAAAATTTGACTGTTGGTGTTCAGGTATCGCAATTGCAACATTTTTCTTCGCATTTGCAAAGTCTGCCGATTTTTCCTTGGTATGTAATTGCGAACATTTCTTCGAATTTGCGAAGATTACCAATTTTTGCCTTGGTTCGCAATTTCAAACACTTCTTCGCATTTGTGAGGGTTCGCACCCTGTGTCGCCCATTCCTCTTACATTTTCATTTGGGTGATTTTTTGAGCTCTTGGAGGCAAGAATTTCATCATTTATTGCAAGATAAGTAATTCTCACATACCGTAAGTTAATTACATGGATTCTATAAGGATTTAACATGGAAATTGTGGGAAATTGTGGAATTTTTGGAAGAAAACCTAGAAATGATATTTTTGGATTTTGACCACAAAATTGGACATGAAACTAGGAATAAATCATATATTTGAGTTCACAATGTTATGGGTAAAGTTTATCGAAAAATTTTGGAATCCGAGCACGTGGACCCAAGGGTTGACTTTATTGACTTTTTGAGCAGAGTTGGGAATTGTTATAAATTTATTAATTATAAGCATTGGATAATATTTTGATTGATTTGCACATTGTTTGACTAGTTTCGGATCGTTTGGCTTTGAGTCGTGGAGTTAGAGAAGCATTAGATTCGTGGAACTTCAGAGCAAGATAGGTCTCCTGTCTAACCTTTTGAGGGGGAATTTTCTCCATAGGTGTTATATTCTTATGTTCTACATGTTGTGGGATCTACGCACGTATGAGGTGACGAGTGTCCGTGCGTATGCTAGGATTTCTGATTTGTCTGGGTAGACTTAGGTTTACGCCAAGCTTTAATTGTACTATTTGAGTTATCCTTTCCTGTGGAATTCCTTTATTATGCGTTATGAACTGAGACTATGCTTACATAGAGTGATAGACTTGCTTTTGTAGTGCTTTGACGAGCTACTTGATTTAGTCGCGGAATAATTGCGCTCCCCATACGGATTTCTCCCACATTGTGCGTTTTCTTCGAAAAGCTTCCTTAAATTTCATAACTCACACGTTTATTTGTGAGTGGGGTCAAGGACCCGTTAAAGTATCATATTCTTATGGAATCGGGTCGTTCGCCTTGGTAATATTATATTCTTATTGGGGTCAGGCCATTTGCCTCGGCAGTACCATATTCTTATGGGATTTGGCCGTTCGCCTCAGCATTATCATATTCTTATGGTATCAGGCCATTTGCCTTGGCAGTATTATATTCTCATAGGATCGGGCCTCTCACCTCGGCAGTATCATATTCTTATGGGATCGGTTCGTTTGCCTCAACAGTATCATTTTCTTATGGGATCGGGTCTTTCGCCTCAGTAATATCATTTTCTTATGGGATCGGGTCGTTCACCTCAGCAGTATCATTTTCTTATGGATCGGGTCGTTTGCCTCGGCATTTTTATGAAATACTCTTATGGGATCGGGTCGTTCGCCTCGGCAGAATCGTGCGTAATATTTGACAAGAGGAAAGTGTATCCGTAAGTTTTCTTGATTTGAGTTGTGACGACCTATTTGGTTAGGACCACTATATATACACATACACACTCCGGTTGAGGAGGTAAATGATAATTGAGAGCTTGTGCTTTCTGTTCAGAGGAGGATCGTACCACGTACTTATATTTATTTACACTGTTTATTTACCATGCCTCATACTTGTTTACTTTCTATTGTATGTAGTTTATCAGACCATTAGTAAGTGTCAATGTCGACCCCTCGTCACTACTTCCCCGGAGTCAGGCTAGATACTTACTAGGTACGCATTGATTTACGTACTCATGTTACACTATTGTGCAGGTATATACATCTGGTGGTCTTCTGGGCGCAAAAGCACAGCTATTGTCGGGACTTTACGATGAGTTGCATCCTATGTTACGACCCGTGGCATACAGAGTCCCCATCATAATTTATTTATATTTTCCTGTCAAACTTGTATTCCAGACAGATGTTGTATTGTAATTGTACCTTCTAATAGATGTTTATGCACTTATGACAGTGAGTTTTGGGGGTGTTCTAAAATTTGTTTATAGATTGTTCTACGTTGATGCGCTTTTACTTATTATTTTAATTAAACTGTGTGTAACTATGATTTATTTTAATGCACTGACATCTCTATCTAAATAAGATTTATGATTTTAAAAATAATAAAATTAATAATTAAATTGGTAGTTCACCGTTGGCTTGCCTAGCCGCGACGTTGGGTTCCATCACGGCCTATAGTAGATTTTGGGTCGTGACAACTTGGAATCAGAGCATTAAGTTAACTTAGGTCTAACGATTCATGAGCAAGTCTAGTAGAATCATGCGGATCGGTATGGAAACGTTTGCACTTATCTTCGAGAGGCTACATAGCTGTTAGGAGCACTTCTCTTCTTGATTCCTCGTCGTGCGATTTGCTTCCATTGAGGCTTATGCTTTTATTCCTTTCAACTCATTGTTATATAGTGTTGAGCACTTTTTATCAATTGGGCATCGTGGAGTTGTAGAGGTACCGCAGATGTGGTGCGGGATGTTTCTCCTTGCGTATTCGAATGGGCTATTACCATCGCCTTGTGGAAGGGTGTCTTGTCACTTCAGCCTAGTGTTGGTGTTTCCAACAGCCGGGATTTGATATTTTCGAATTTGGTGGAATTCTTGTTAATATTGTGGTGTCGTCATCCTTGATTGAATGCATTGAGGCTCATCGGCATGTTGGTCTTCATTTGTTTGCCTCTGGGCACGGTGTTGTGAAGTGGAACCTAAGAGGACGTTAGCAGAGATGGTTGTGCATTGTGAATTTAGGATCGGATCGGCGTTTCCAGTATTGATGATTCGAGGGAGATGAACTCTGAGGTGGTTTCTATGCTTAGGAATTTTGAATGTGACGAGAAGGGCTTGATTAGAATATAGCAAAAGGTGAAGTATTTGATCATTGTCTTGGATGCAATATGGCGTTGAGTTTCAAATACGTTGTTGGACCTTCAGGTGATGTTAATGAATGAAGGGATTCTTACGGATGGCAGATCAGTGCAGACCCAGGGAGGTTAATTGATTCATGAAGTATGCAACTATAGAAATCGAGTTAAAGGAGGACGAGATGAGGGTACACATGTGGGCTATCTCCTGTGAACATGTTAGAGATTGCATGATTCTTGATGAGGTTCCTACAAAGAGTTCTACTTTCTGTCCAACATGGGATGAATGTACTGCGAGGTTCGCTTGGATCGCTTGAAGAAGATGGTACGACGGTTAGGAGGTCAAGTGTATGATTGTGGTGGATAATTGGGGATGTGTTATGATTTGTCCAACAAGAACCTATGAGGAATTTGGCTGAGCAACACTGTGGGATCATGGTAACTGGGAAAAAGTGGTCGTTGTGGGGTTTGGATCTATGTGATTGTAGTGTAAAGCTAAGTGGGGGAGCCCACCGTCTATAAGTAAGTCACGTGGCCGCGTGCTTGTATGGTTACGGGTTACCGGTGTATTGGTGGATTAGTTATGACCAAGAAAATGAGAAATTTTGGATAAGGAAGTTTGACGTATATGTGTTACATTTTGCCTTATTAATTTGTGTGCAGGTGCTGAGAAAGGTTCAGGAGTTATACTTTTGTGGATGTGATGGGCAAGGAAAAATATTCATCCGGTTTCTTCATGGGAGTGCACATGTTCTAACGGAGCACTAGTTATTTGGTTAAATAATCGAGACTGGCGACTCTCAGTAATGGTCTTAGTGGATTCAATATTTAAGGTGTGGTACTTAAGGATTTTTCGGGTTCGTTATGTTGCTAAAGACTGGGTTTTGCAGTAGAGTGTAAAGGGTACTTGGAGTATTCTATGTCATCTATGTCACATTTAAGTGCATAAGTGTAGTGTGAGTACATAAAACAACATGTGCCCAGTAAGTATCCAGTCTAACCTCGAAGAAGTAGTGACGAGGGGTCGACTTTGACACTTACTAAGGCCAATTATAATAAGTCAGAATTATAACTAAGCATGGATTACAAGAAATATACTGAAAACTCAATAACAAGAGATGATAAATATCCTTTTCACAATCATTAAATCCCAAGTTTATCTTTCATCATTTAAGGATTTATCATCTGACATTGAAGCAATATTGATTTTGAGAAACCCCAAGAGTTTATCATGCGCAAATAATGCCGAGGATGTACGGCCCGAACCAACATAATAATATTTAAAATGTGCACTGCCGAGGGTCGAACGCCGCGAAACATAGATGCATCTATCTACTACCGAGGCGTTCGGCCCGCTCCACAAATAGAAAACACTTTAAAGAAACACAAGTTTTTCAATAACAGTCAAGTGTTCTATTCACAACCTTAAATAAGTGAAACTTACCCCTTTGGAATTCTTGTACAATTTTTGAAATATGATTTAAGTAATCCAATTATTAAGTAAGGGCGGCGCAACCATTTCAAGTATAGCATGATATGGGTCCTAGACAACCCGGAATATAGCATGGTTAGTAGCTACGCACGGACACCCGTCACCTCGTACGTACGTAACCCCTCACAAATAGACACACATACTAATTAATTCATCTATGTGGTAAATTCCCTCTTACAAGGTTAGAAAGGAGACTTACCTCATCTCAAAGTCTACATCCCGGTCCAATATTATGCTCAAACTCTCAATTTGGTGACGAACAATCCAAAACTAATCAAATAGTATATAAATTAATCAATACATGCTCAAAGGTTCGTATTGCAACTATTAAAGAGGTTACCCAACCCTAAATGTAAGGTTCCTAAAATTCACCTCGGGGCCCACGTGCCCAGATTCCGGAAATATTTGAAGAAAATGTCACCCATAACCTCATGAAATAAAATATATGATTTTTACTAAATTTCATAACCATTTTCGTGGTAAAATCCCATTTTTATCAAAATCTAGGTTTTTTCATCTAAACCCATGATTTCCACAAATTTTCATGTTAAAATCTACCCATAATCTATGTATTGATCTCACATTAGGTAGAAACTGTTTACCTTCAAAATCTAGGTCAAAATACCCTCCTTAAAATCTCTCAAATCGCCCAAGAGTGCAATAAATGACCCCAAAAATGCCTAAGTCCCATTTTTAAAACACACTGCCCAGCTGCCTCCTTCTTCGCGAACGCAGAAGGGGCCTCGCGTTCGCGAAGGCAAATGGCCCTGGACCCTGGAGACAACACATCGCGAACGCGACAAAGGCAATGTGAACGCGGAGTCTGGCTTGGCCTATCCTTCGCGAACGCGAAGAATAATCAGCGGCCAAAGCCAACCCAGGATCCTCTACGCTAATGCGAGTCTCCTCACGCGAACGCGGAAGCCACAGGTCCTAGACCTTTATGAACACGGACTAGATATCGTGAGCACATAGCACAAAATCCCCCAGCCCCAGTTCCTTCTATGCGAACGCGAGAGTCCTTTCGCGTTCGTGAAGAAGGAAACCAGAACTGGAATTTTTGGTTTTTCAAATTTTTCTCTGAGGGGTCCGAAACTCACCCGAGCCACTCGGGACCCCATCCAAAAAGGCACCAACAAGTCTGAAAATATGATATGGACCTGCTCGAACTCTCGAAATGCGTAAATCAACAACGGAACTAAGAATCGCACCCCAAAACCAAATTGAATCAAAATATGAACTTCAAGTTTCCAAATTGCTCCGAACGCGCCGAATCATACTTAGACTACTCGGAATGCGTGCAAGTCTTAAATGACATTACAGAACTATTTTCGGTCTCAGAATTCCATTCGGACCTTGATATCACAAAAATCTACTCCAAACAAAATTTAAAAAACTTCAAAAACCTTTAAGGAACCAACTTCCAATATTAGGTGCCTAAACGCTCTCGGGTCATACGCCCAAGTCCGAAATCATCATACGAACCTATCGGAACCATCGAATCCCGATTCCGAGATCGTTTGCTCAAAATGTTGAACGAAGTCAAATTTAGCCTATTTGGCCAACCATAAGGAACTAATTGTCCCTATTTCAAACCGAACCTTTCCAAATCCCGAACTAACTATCCCCGCAAGTCATAAAATAGTAAAAGCACATATGGGGAGTCTTATTTAGGGGAACAGGGTTCTAGAAAGCAAAATGACCGGTCGAGTCGTTATATTCTCCACCTCTTAGATAAACGTTCGTCCTCGAACGGGTCTAGAATCATACCTTGAGTGCTGAATAAGTGTGGGTATCGGCTCTTCATATCTTCCTCGGACTCCCAAGTCACCTTCTCTACTGGTTGTCCCCTCCACTGAACCTTTACCGCAAAAATCCTCTTGGATCTCAACTGGCTATCCTGCCTATCAACAATGGCAACTGGATCCTCTTCATAACCTAGGCTATCATCTAACTGAATCGTGCTAAAATCTAACACATGTGACAAGTCGGGATGATACCTCCGGAGCATAGACATGTGGAAGACCGGATGAACTCCCGATAGACTGGGAGGCAAAGCAAGCTCATAAGCAACCTCCCCAACTCTATTCAACACCTCAAATGGGCCTATAAACCTTGGGATCAACTTGCCCTTCTTCCTAAACCTCATGATTCCTTTCATCGGCGAGACTTTCAAGAGAACCTTCTCACCCACCATAAATGATAAGTCACGCGAAGTCTGATCCGCTTAACTCTTCCATCGGTACTATGCTGTGCGAAGTCGTTCCTGAATCAACTTTACCATTTCCAAGGCATCCTTCACCAAATCAGTATCGTACAACCTAGCCTCGCGGGGCTTAAATCACCCAATGGGAGAATGACACCGCCGACCATATAAATCCTCGAATGGAGCCATCTCGATGCTGGACTTGTAACTGTTGTTGTATGAAAACTCAGGGAAAGGCAAGAATCGATCCCACTGTCCTCCAAAGTCAATCACACATGCCCTGAGCATGTCCTCCAATATCTGAAATGTTCGCTTTGACAGCCTGTCGGTCTGTGGATGAAATGCGGTTCTGAGCTCTACACGGGTCCCCAACTCATTCTATACGGCTCTCCAAAAATGCAAAGTAAACTGAGGAACGCTGTCTGATATGATGGAAACAGGCACCCCATGCAGCCAAACTATCTCCTGAATATAAATCTGGTCCAATCTCTCTGAAGTATACGTAGTCATCACAGGAATGAAATGTGCCGACTTGGTCAATCTGTCTACAATGACCCAAACTGCATCAAACTTCCGCAAGTCCGCGGCAACCCAACTACGAAGTCCATAGTAATGCTCTCCCACTTCCACTCAATTATATTCATCTGTTGGAATAGTTCTCTTGGCCTCTGGTGCTCATAATTAAACTGCTGGCAATTTAGGAAGCTAGCTACAAACTCAACTATGCCTTTCTTCATCCGCCGCCACCAATAATGCTTCCTCAGGTCACGATACATCTTCGTATCACCTAGATGAATGGAATTTAAAGATCTGTGTGCCTCCGCTAGAATCCTCTCCCTCGAGCCATCGACATTAGGAACACATAGACGACCCTGGAGTCTCAGAACACCATCCTCGCCAATAGAAACCTACTTGGCGCTACCCTGTAGTACCATCTCTCTGAGAACCATCAAGTGCAGATTATCAAATTTTCGAGCTTTGATCTGCTCCAATAGTGAGGACTGGGCAACGGCGCATGCAAGAACTCGGCTGGGCTCTGAAATGTCCAACCTCAAAAGTCTGTTAGGCAAGGACTGAATGTTCGAAGCTAGTGGCCTCTCCTCTGCTGAAATGAATGCCAAGCTATCCATACTCTCTGCCTTCCTGCTCAAGGCATCCGCGACCACATTCGCCTTGCTTGGATGATAAAGAATGGTGATGTCATAGTCCTTCAGTAACTAAAGCCACCTATGCTTCCTCAAATTGAGATCCCTTTGCTTGAACACATACTGCAAGCTGCGATGATCAGTGTAAACCTCACAGGACACCCCATAAAGATAATGCCTCCAAACTTAAGAGCATGAACAATCGCTACCAACTCCAAATTGTGCATAGGATAATTCTTCTCATGGGGCTTCAGCTGATGTGAAGCATATGCAATAACTCGCCCATCCTGCATCAATACGTAACCCAAGAAAATGCGTGAAGCATCACAATACACAGTATACATCCTAGAACCGGAAGGCAACACTAGGACTGGTGTTGTAGTCAAAGCCGTTTTGAGCTTCTGAAAGCTCACCTCACACTCATCGGACCAACGAAATGGAGCACCCTTATAAATCAATCTAGTCAAAGGTTATGGAATAGATGAGAAGCCCTCCACAAACCGGCGGTAATAACCTGCTAACCCCAAGAAGCTCCTGATCTCAGTCGCCAAAGTGGGACGAGGCCAACTCTGAACTGCCTCAATCTTCTTGGAATCCACCTTAATGCCCTCGGTTGATACAACATGCCCAAAGAATGCTACAGAATCTAGCCAAAACTCACACTTGGAGAACTTAGCATATAACTTCTATCCCCGCAAAGTCTGAAGCACCATTCCCAAATGCTACTCGTGCTCCTCCATGCTATGAGAGTAAATTAAAATATCATCAATGAAGACAATAACAAATGAACCAATATAAGGCATGAACACCCTGTTCATAAAATCCATAAATGCCACTGGGGAATTAGTCAAGCCAAAAGACATCACTAGAAACTCATAATGGCTATATCTAGTACGAAAAGCAGTCTTCGCAACATCCGAGTCCTGAATTTTCAATTGATGGTACCCTGATCTCAAGTCGATCTTGGAGAACACCCTAGCACCCTGTAACTGGTCAAACAAATCATCAATACACGGTAATGAGTACTTGTTCGTAATGGTAACTTTGTTCAACTGGCGGTAATCAATGCACATCCGCATAGTCCCATCTTTCTTCTTTACAAATAATACGGGTGCACCCCAAGGTGATACACTCGTCCTGACGAATCCCTTTGCTAGCAACTCCTCAAGTTGTTTCGTCAAATCTTTCAATTCTTTCGGAGCCATACAGTACGGTGGGATAGTTATAGGTTGGGTACCTGGAGCCAAGTCAATACAGAAATCGATATCACGATCTGATGGCATGCCTGGAATATCAAAAGGAAATGCATCGGAGAACTCCTGGACTACTGTCACTGAATAAATCATTGGGGACTCTGCAGTAGTATCCCGGACACAGGCTAGATAAACCAAGAAACCCTTCTCGACCATGTGTTGAGCCTTCATGAAAGAGATAACCAGACTAGATGTACTGACAAATGAACCATTCCACTCCATTCTAGGCAACTCTGGCATCGCTAAGGTAACTGTCTTGGCATGGCAATCAAGGATGGCGTGATATGGGGATAGACAATCCAGTCCTAGGATGACCTCAAAGTCGGTCATTTAAGGCAACAGAAGATCCTCTCTAGTCTCATATCCACATAATGTAACCACACAGGGTGGATAGATTCGATCCACAACAACTGAATCGCCCCCAGGAGTGGACACATAAACAAGAGTACCTAAGGACTTATGAAAAATATCCAGAAAATGAGCAAACAAGGGTGACATATACGAATAGGTAGACCCTGGATCAAATAGTACAGAGGCATCCCTAACGTAGACAGAAATAATACATGTGATCACAACATCTGAGGCCATTACATCTGTTCTGGCCGGAAAAGCACAGAACATGGCTGGAGCACCACCTGGCTAGCCTCCACCTATAGGACGGCCCGTATCCGCCCGCCCTCCGCCTCTAGGCGGTCGGACGACTGGCGGGATGGCTGGTGTTGTAATCATGGGCTGGCGGCCATGCTGCACTACCTTGCCTCGAAGCCTGGGACAAAATCTCCGCACATGACTAAGATCCCCGCACTCAAAACAACCTTTCAGTGCGGTGATCTGCTACCTGAGATATGACCCTGGTAGCCTGAATACCTATTGGAAGAACTCTGAATCGCTGGTGGGCGGTATAAACTCTCTAGCATGGCACTGAAATAGGCAGTGAAATAACTTTGATGGCCTGAGTACCCACTGGGAGAACTTTGAATGTCCGACAGGTGGTAAGAACTCCCCGGCATAGCACTGGAATAGGATCGCACTGGAGCACCACGTGGAGGCGACGGTGCTTGATATGGGTGCCTATTGGGCTGACCCTTCCTGAACTGACCCCTTCCCCCAATGGGGGCACCTCTGAACTCTCCGGAGTAGCGGCCGCTATTGTCCTGCTTTATCTGCTCTCTATCCTTCTAACGGTAACCCTCAATCCTCCGAGAAATCTCCACTACTAGCTAGTAGGGAGTCCACATCTCCACCCCCGGACCATAATAGCCTGAACAACTGAGTGCAACCCCGCAACAAACCTCCGCACTCGCTCCGCCTCAGTAGGAAGTATCATAAATCCATGGCGAGACAGCTCAGAGAATCTTGCCTCATATTCAGTCACAGACAACTAACCCCATTGGAGTTGCTCAAACTAAAACCGCAACTCTTCCCTCTTAGAGGGTGGAATATACCTGCCCAAGAATAGGCGTGTGAACTGGTCCCAAGTCATGGGAGAAGAACCTGATGGTCTGCCTAGAAGATAAGATGTCCACCACCTACGGGCACTGCCCTCTAGCTGAAAGGTAGTGAAATCCACTCTGTGAGACTCCAATATACTCATGTTGTGCAGTCGGTCCCTGCACATGTCAATGAAGTCTTGAGGGTCCTCATGTCGCTCACTCCCAAAGACAGGAGGGTGAAGCCTGGTCCATCTATCCAGCAGTTTCTGCGGCTCACTGGTCGCAGCTGGTCTAGGCTCAGGTACAATGGTTGCAACTGTCTGGGCTCCGCCCACGGGTAGTGTGCCCATGGTATGATATATAATAGCTGCATGCCCAAGAGCATGATCAGTAGGGGTCTATGCTCCTCCTTCTTCCTGAGATGTGGATGGGTCTGCTGGAAATAAACCATCATGGGTCATAGAATCCATGAACCGTAGCATATGGCTCATGACCTCCTGGAAGCCCGGTCCTGTCATGAAATCAACCGGAGTTGACTCTGCTACGGGCACCTCGCCCTGTTTTTCAACTATGGGATCCTCTATTGGATTCGCTGGTGGTGCAATTGGGGCAACTCTAGGACGTCCTCGTCCCCTAAATCGGGCAGGTGCCCTCCCCCGGTCTCAACCTCAACCTCTAACAATACGAGAAGCAGCCCCTCCCGGGTCTGGAATATCTACTGCGCGCGTTCTCACCATCTGCGAGAGAATGAGAGAAAGAAACTTAGTACATCATCAACTGCACGATAAGGTATGAATACAGAGTAGTTTTCTAACACGCTATAGCCTCCCGAAGATAAGTACGGACGTCTCCGCACCGATCTTCAAGACTCTATTAGACCTGCCTATAACTTGTGATACCTACGTGAACCTAGTGCTCTAATACCATGTTATCATGACCCAATTTCATATCAGGCCATGATGGCATCCAACACTATTGCTAGACAAGCCAACAGTGAACAACCTAGTGATTTCCCATTTTTAACGAGTCTTCCAAATAATAACTTTCCTTATTTTTAAAAGATTTAACAAGAAATAGATTTAAATTAATAAATGAAAGCAACTAAATATATTTTTGACCATAGGAACAAAACCAAAACCACAAGTCTACTAATGTGTGCCAAGATCTGGTGTCACAAGTGTGTGGGCAACTAGTAGAATATACAAAAGATGTCTACTCTACTGTCTGAAATAGAATAGACAGAAATAAATCAAAAGAGAGAGACTCCGGCATGCTGCTGAACGGCTCGGAAGGGAAGCTCACAGTGAAATCTCAAACCCAGATCAAGTATGCGCGCAAAACAGATATCCAAATACACCTGCCTCAAATCAAGTATGCGCGCCAAACGGATATCCAAATACACCTGCCTTGGATCCTGCACATTTAAGTGCAGACGTGTAGCGTGAGTACATAAAACTACATGTTCCCAGTAAGTATTCAGTCTAACCTCGAAGAAGTAGTGGGTCGACTTTGACACTTACTAAGGCCAATGATAATAATTTACAATTATAACTAAGCATGGATTACAAGAAATATACTAAAAACTCAATAACAATAGATGATAAATATCCTTTTCACAATCATTAAATCCTAAGTTTATATTTCATCATTTAACAATTTATCATCTAACATTGAAGCAATATTGATTTTGAGAAATCCCAAGAGTTTATCATGCGCAAATAATTCCGAGAAAGTACGGCCCGAACCAACATATTAATATTTAAATTGTGCATTGCCGAGGGTCGAACATCGTGAGACATAGAAGAATATATCTGCTACCGAGGCGTTCGGCCCGCTCCACAAATAGAAAATACTTTAAAAAAACACAAGTTTTTCAATAACAATCAAGTGTTCTATTCACAACCTCAAATAAGTGAAACTTACCCCTTTGGAATTCTTGTACAATTTTTGAAATATGATTTAATAATCCAATTAACAAGTAAGGGCGCAACCATTTCAAGTATGTCATGATATGGGTCCTAGACTACCCAGAAATAGCATAGTTAGTAGCTACACACGGACTCTGTCACCCCGTACGTACGTAGACCCCCACAAATAGACACACATATCAATTAATTCACCTATGGGGTAAATCCCTCTTATAAGGTTAGAAAGGAGACTTAATTCGTCTCAAAGTCTACTTCCCGATCCAAGATTATGCTCAAACTCTCAATTTTGTGCCGAACAATCCAAAATTAATCAAATAGTATGTAAACTAATCAATACATTCTCAAAGGTTCGTATTCCAACTAATAAAGAGGTTACCCAACCCTAAATGTAAGAATCCTAAAATTCATCCCCAGGCCCACGTGCCCGTATTCCGAAATTTTTTGAAGAAAATTGTTACCTATAATCGCATGAACTAAAATATATGACTTTCACTAAATTCCATAACCATTTTCATGGTAACATCTCATTTTTATCAAAACTTAGGTTTTTCATCTAAACCTATGATTTCCAAAAAATTTCATGTCAAAATCTACCCATAATCTATGTATTAAACTCATATTAGGTAGAAATCACTTACCTTCAAAATCTAGGTCGAAATACCCTCTTTAAAAGCTCTCAAATCGCCCAAGAGTGCAATAAATGACCCCAAAAATGCCTAAGTCCCGTTTTTAAAACTCACTGCCCAGCTGCCTCATTCTTCGCGAACGCGGAAGGGGCCTTGCCTTCGCAAAGGCAAATGTCCCTATCCCCTGGAGACAACACATCGTGAACGTGACAAAGGCAACATGAATGTGGAGGATGACTTGGCCTACCCTTCGCGAACGCGAAGAATAATCAGCGGCCCAAGCCCAGCCCAGGCTCCTCTACGCGAACGCGAGTCGCCTCACGAAAACGTAAAGGTAATAGGTCCCAGACCTTCACGAACGTGGACTAGATATCACGAACACATAACACAAAATCCCCAAGCTCCAATTCCTTCTATGCGAACGCGAGAGTCCTTCTGCGTTCGCGAAGAAGGAAACCAGAACTAGAATTTCTGGTTTTTCAAACTTTGCTCCGAGGGGTCCGAAACTCACCATAACCACTCGGGACCCCATCCAAAAGCACCAACAAGTTTGAAAACATGATACAGACCTTCTCGAACTCTCAAAATTTGTAAATCAACAACAGAACTAAGAGTCGCACCCTAAAACCAAATTGAATCAAAATACAAACTTCAAGTTTCCAAATTGCTCCGAACGCGCCGAATCATACTTAGCTTACTCGGAATGATACCAATTTTTTTGTGCAAGTCTTAAATGACATTACGGAACTATATTGATCTCAGAATTCCATCGGATCTCGATATCATCAAAACATACTCCAAACCAAATTTAAAGAACTTCAAAAACCTTCAAGGAACCAACTTTCGATATCAGGCGCCGAAACGCTTCCGGTTCATCCAAAACCCAATCCGAGCATACTCCCAAGTCCAAAATCATCATACGGACCTATTGGAACCGTTGAATCTCAATTTCGAGGTTTTTTGCTCAAAATGTTAACTGAAGTCAAACTTAGAGTATTTAGCCATCCTTAAAGAACTAATTATTCCGACTTCAACTCGAACCCTTCCAAATCACGAACTAACATCCCCCCAAGTCATAAAAAAGTAAAATAACATACAAGGCGTTTTATTTAGGGGAACGGGGTTCTATAAAGCAAAATGATCGATTGTGTCGCTACAGGATGTGTTCATTCAGCATAGCATTATTTTTAGAAGAGTCTTCGAGTGTTGGATGTTATTCCTATCGTCACCTATCCTATGTAATACTATATTATTCCATGTGGGTTATGAGATGGCTTGATTATTCGCATGGGTGTTGTGATCCTGTGTAGCTTGTCGTTATTGCACCTTAGCCGAGCTCGAGTTTGTGGCGCATGGCGCTATCCGTCTCCCCAAAGTCGTATCTATGCATTTGGCATGCCTATGGTTGATATTCGCCTATTTCATCGGTATAAGCATTATGTCTTGATGCGTATTTCTTTATTTATTGTTATGTGTGGATCGGGTGGCACGCCGCCCTGGGTATATTATTTGGATCGGGTTGCACGCTGCAATCGGGTTGCACACTGCAACAGTAAGATGTTGAGTACGGTTCCCTATGCTTATTTCGGTGTATTTTGTTTCTCATTCTCTAAGAAAAGTTCATAGCATCTTTTCAGCTGCTTTATTCATTACGCGGGCTGGGTAGTTCTTTTCTAGAGTTTGTTCTTCCTTATATGTAATATTTAAGTTGTAGCTTGTTGGTGCATTGATGGTGACATATGAGATCTTGCCCAGTGTTTGAGGTGGCTTATTTCCTGAGCACCTTGTACTGGGTGAGACGAGGTTGTTGGACCTGAAATCGGTGCGGTTGGATTTATTTGAGGTATATTAAAAGTCAATGTCACTATTCAGTTTAAAATGAGGTAATGGTTCTTGTCGAGCAGTGTAACTCCGTGAATTATTGATTTAACGGGTGGTTATGAGTTCCTGCGCATCTCTTTCATCGTTGTAGTATTGTGAGGGTTGAGACCTGGCTTATATGTGTTATGTGGTATACTACGGGCGTCGAGTCAGTGAATTTGCAGTTGTTGTGCTTGGAGAAGGTTACCATGGGAAAATGAGTTATGCGGTGCATCGTGTGATGTCATCATAGGTGCTTGATCATGTGTGGGTTCAGCGTATGGAGATTGATACGATGTTCGTATGTTAGAATCAAGTCTTGTCGAGAAATTCGGAGGTTGGAATTTGGTCCTAAGGCTTGTTGGCTAAATAAAAGGGAGGACCTTTAGTCTGGCTCGAGCTAATGTATTCACCTGGGTTGTGGTGGCACGGGTAGGTTCACAAGGTGTTGAGCAGTGATTTTGAGGCAACTCCGGAGCATTTATTGGCACGTTAGAGAACGAACGTATGTTTAAGTGGGGAGAATGTAACGACTCGGTCGGTTATTTTGGCTCTAGCACATCGTTCGATAGTTTGAGGCCTTTAGTAGCTTTACTTCATGTATTACGACTTGTACGTGTGGTCGAATTTCAATTTTGGGAAGTTCGGAGTTTATTTGGAAGGAAAGTTCTCAATTTGGAAGTTTTAAGTTGGAAGAGTTGAGCAAGGGTTGACTTTTAAGTAAACGGCCTTGGAATCGGGATTTAGAAGTTCCAATAGGTTCGTATGGTGATTTAGGACTTGGGTGTATGTTCGGATTGAACATCGGGTGGTCGGGGAGCATTTCGGCTTATTATGAAAGGTTAGCATTTTGGAAGATTATGAATTTCATAAGATTGATTTGAAGTGAATTATCGATGTCAGTTTGGGGTTCCGAACCTTGGAATAGGTTCTTATCATGAATTGTGACTTGTGCGTAGAGTTTGACACTATTCCGAGATGTTTAAGTATGAATCGGACGGGTTCGTCGAAGTTCGAATGTTTGAAAATTTGGAATTTTTTCTAAGTTTGACCATGGTTTGACTTTGAGGCTATCAAGTTCGTATTTTTTGGGTTTGGACTTGGAATAGGTCTGTTTCTTCATTTCGAACTTGCTTGAAAAATTTGATGTCATTTAGAGTTGATTTGATGTGGTTCGGACAATTGGTTGCAATTCTAGAAGTTACTGAAGTACATTATGATTTTCATGCATTTTGGCATTCGATTCGTGATTCGAGATATTATTTCAGCATTTTGATTGCGCAAGCAAGTTTGTATGATGTATTTAGACTTGTGTTGATGTTTAGTTTGAAGCCCCGAGGGCTCGGATGAGTTTCAGACATGTTTCGGAATGGTTCTGAACAAAAAATTGAGTGATGGTGCTCAATTGCGACATTTTTCTTTGCTTTTACGAAGTCTGCCAATTTTGCCTTGGTTCGTAATTGCAAACATTTCTCCGTATTTGCGATGTTTGACAATGTTTCCTTGGAACGTAATTGCAAACATTTCTTCGCATTTGCGAAGTCTACCTATTTTTGTCTTGGTTCGCAATTTCAAACACTTCTTCACATTTGCGAGGGTTTGCATTGTCGCAAATGCGGCATCTCAGGTTGTTATTAAGACTTTATTTCGGGGTTTAGCCCATTCCTATTATATTTTCATTTGGTTGGGTGATTTTTGGATCTTTTGGAGGCAAGATTTTCATCATCTATTGCAAGGTAAGTAATTCCCACATATTGTAAGTTAATTAGATGGATTTTATAAGGATTTACCATGGAAATTGTGGGAAATTATGGAATTTTTGGAAGAAAACCTAGAAATGGTATTTTTGGATTTTGACCATGAAATTGGACATGAAACTAGGAATAAATCGTATATTTGAGTTCGTAATGTTATGGGTAAAGTTTATCTTCGAAAATTTTGGGAATCCGGGCAGTGGGTTGACTTTATTGGTTTTTCGAGCGGAGTTGGGAATTATTATAAATTGATTAATTTTTAAGCATTGGGGAATATTTTGATTGATTTGCACATTGTTTGACTAGTTTCAGATCATTTGGCTTTGAGTCGAGGAGTTAGAGAGGCATTGGTGTCAGTTATGGAAATTCGAAGCGAGATAAGTCTCCTGTCTAACCCTATGAGGGGAAATTTTCCACGTAGGTGTTATATTCTTATGTGCTACATGTTTTGGGATCTACCATGTATGAAGTGACGAGTGTCCCCACATATGATACAGTGGTTAGGCTTGTGTAGAGTGACGAACTCGCTATTGTAGAGACTTGACAAGCTACTGATTTTGGTGGCGGAATAAGTGCGCTCCCCTTACGGATTCCTCCCACATTATGCGTTTTCTTTGAAAATATCCCTTATATTTCATAACTCACACGTTTATTCGTGAGTGGTGTTAAGGACCCGTTAAAGTATTATATTCTTATGGGATCGGGTTGTTCGCCTCGGCAGTATCATATACTTATGAGATCAGGCTGTTCGCCTCGGCAGTATCATATTCTTATCGGATCAGGCCATTCGCCTCGACAGTATCATATTCCTATAGGATCGGTCCGTTCACCTCGGCATTTCTATGAAATACTCTTATGGGATCAGGCCATTCGCCTCGACAACTTCATGAAACACTCTTATGGGATCGGGATGTTTGCCTCGACAGACTCGTGTGTAATATTCTACAAGAAGCCAGTGTATCTGTAAGTTTTCCTGATTAGAAATGTGACGACATATACATATACATATATATATATATATATATATATATATATATATATATATATATATATATATATATATATATATATAGCCTCGACAACTTCATGAAACACTCTTATGGGATCGGGATGTTTGCCTCGGCAGACTCGTGTGTAATATTCTACAAGAAGCCAGTGTATCTGTAAGTTTTCCTGATTTGAGTTGTGACGACATATACATATATATATATATATATATATATATATATATATATATATATATATATATATATATATATATAGTCTGGTTGAGGAGATAAATGATAATTGAGAACTTGTGTTTACTGTTCAGAGGAGGATCATACCGCGTATGCCTCATACTTGTTGACTTTCTATTGTACTTAATTTATCGAACCACTATTAAGTGTCGATGTCGACCCCTCCTCACTAATTCTTCGGGGTTAGGCTAGATACTTACTGGGTATGCGTTGATTTACGTACTCATGCTACACTTGTGCACGTATATATTTCTAATGGTCTTCTGAGCGCAACGGTGCAGCTATTGTGGGGACTTTATGGTGAGTTGCATCCCACGTTATGACCCGCAGCATTCAGAGTCTCCATCATAATTTATTTACATTTTTCTGTCTAACTTGTATTCCAAATAGTTCTTGTATTCGAGTAAAGCGGTGGAAAAATATTCCCGCCACAAATGAGTATCCACTTACCAAATATTAATTGATAAATATATGGTAACTGGAGGGACTATCTGTATTGGTAAAAAAAGAGCTTCGCATGTGTAATAAATCTTGATGACTCAGTAGTCTACGTGGAGCAATGAAGACACGACAGCTGGACGGGACTCTATGAAGAGGTACGAGGAAAAGAGGCACGGCAAATCACATCCATGGGTTAATTAGCTACAGAAGTCTCAACCTGATTGAAAAGATGAAGAGACACGGCCAAAAGTGTATTTGGACATAATAAAGGGTAGATTAAGAGATCTTCAAATTAGAGATCCATAAGTTACACAACATTCACTCAACAATTACGGTTGATTCATTGTAACGTTACATTAGAGTCATTATTAGTCGTTAATGCTCAATCACTAAAAAAGGTAGACGTTATGTTAGGAAATTCCCTATATAAAGGAGAAAAATATAACCTGTAAAGGGAGAGAAAAAACATTCGAACTACTATTGCAATATACTTACTTTTTGTGCATCTTACTGCTTTCCATTTACAAGTTTGCCTACAATTATAATCTTATTCATTGGTTATTAGAAACCCGTGTTCTTCTTAAAATAGCTTTGGGCAAAAATCCAATTCTTTGGTTAAACAATCACTAAGAACTCGTAGTTACTATACCGAGTCTGAAAAGCTGTCTTAGGGACATCTGATGCCCTAATCTTAAACTGATGGTCACCAAATCTCAAATTAATCTTGGAAAACACTCTGGCACCCTGAAACTGGTCAAATAAGTCATCAATCATTGGCAACATATACTTGTTCTTGATAGTGACCTTGTTTAGCTGCTTGCAGTCAATGCACGTCCTCATAGAGCCGTTTTTCTTCTTCACAAAAAACACCGGTGTACCCCAAGGCGAGACACTCGGTCTAATGAATCCTTATCAAGCAAATTTTTCAACTGCTCCTTCAATTATTTCAACTTAATTGGGGCCATACAATACAGTGGGGGTAGAAATGGGTTGCGTGCCCAAAACCAAGTTACTGCAGAAGTCGATATATCTTTTGGGTTGCATCCCTAATCTGTAGGAAATACCTCTGGGAGCTCGTGTACAACTGGTATCAAATCCATGGAAGGAACCTCCGTACTAGGATCACGGATATAGGTCAAATATGTCAAACACTCTTTCTGGACCATACGTTGAGCCTTCACATATGAAATGACGCTTCTAGTGGAATGACCAAGAGTCCCTTTCCACTCCAATTGGGTCATCCCCGACATGGCTAATGTCACAGTCTTAGCGTGAGAATCAAACATAGCATGATAAGGTGACAACCAATCCATGCCTAAGATCACGTCAAAATCTATCATATCAAGTAATAGAAGGTCAACCCTAGTCTCATAGCTCCCAATAGTGAATAAACAAGCACGATATACCCGGTCTAATACAATAGAATCCCCAACAAGCATAGACACATAAACATGAGCACTCAAAGAATCACGAGACATATCCAAATATAAAGGATGACACATATGAATAAGTGGAACCTGGATCAAGTAGAACTGATACATATCTATGGCAAACTGGAACAATTTCTGTGATGACCGCATCTGACGACTCTGCCTCAGTTTTAGCTGGGAATGCATAGAAAGAGGGTTGAGCCCCACCACTCTGACCTCCACCTCTCAGACGACCTCTAACTGGCTAGCCTCTACCTCTAATAGCCTGACCACCACCTCAGGTTGCCTAACCCCTGCCTCTAGCTGACTGAGCGGGTGGTGGAGCAATCAGTGCCAGAATTATGGCAAAATCATCCTACTGTGGTCTGTTATTCCTCAATCTAGAGCAGTGCCTCCTGATATGACATGCGTTCGTCGCACTCAAAATAACCCCACAACTAGCATAGATGTTGAGTTTGAGACGATCCCTAGTGACCCGGATGACCACTGTAGTAACTCTTTAGTGGTGGTGCACTGATAGGAGCTGAAGGTATGCTGAATACTAGCTGCTCAGGATGAGACCCATAAGAACCACGACCGCCCAAAGCACTGTGTGCTACCTGAAGCATTGACTGAATCGGTCTAGGAGGATGGCATCTACCAAATGAACCCCTGCCTCCATATGAGGCACCACTAAAACAACCGGAATGATGAGGACTATTCTCAGATGTCGTCTCTCTTCCTTGAGTACGTATCCTCTCTATCTGTCTAGCAATCTAAATAACTCGGTTGAAAGAAATATCATCCTTAGTCTCTCTGGTGATCTGCAACATGATACCATAAGTAAGGTCATTTATAAATATCCTCACCCTATCCCTCTCAACAGGGATCAAGATAGCTCAATGACATGATAAATCCAAAAATCTAGTATCATACTGGGTAGCTATCATGCTACCCTGCTAAGGCACTGAAACTAGCTACATAGATCCTCTCTTTGGGTAAAAGGGATGAACTTCTCCAAAAATAGTTGTGAGAACTGCTCCCAAGTAAGAGGAGGTGAACCTGCTAACCTACCCCAAACATACTCCTGCCACCATCTCTTGGCAGAACTAGTCATTTGAAACATTGAGAAGTGAACTTTATTGGACTCCACTATGTACCTCATGGCAATGGTCCAAGTAATCATGTGGGTCCTCAAAAGACGTATCACCAAAATGAATAATAAATAGGGTGGTAAACCTTTCCAAACTCTTCAACCCTTTTGTCGACATAGCGAGAACCTCCCCGGACTATGTAGAAATAACGGGCTAAACTACTCCAACTGCTAGAACTATCAAAGTCTGATATATGGTAGGCATCTCCATTAGAGTGTGAGTAGCCGGAGTCTTGGCTCCTCCGCCAGCCTGAGAGATGGTTGGTGCTAAAGGAAATGCATCGGTCTGGGCTATACTCTCCATAAGGCCCACTAAGAGGACTAGGGTGTCCTAAAGTACGGGGTGGCAATGAACCCCTCTAGGACCTAAGTTGGTCCAATTGACGCAGCCATGACTCTCCTCCTTCTGATCGATCTAAGACTCTACAACTGAAGCTGTTGTGCAGGCTCTAGGCTGAGCTCTTCCTCTGCCTCTGCTCTTCCTCAGTTTCGTCCTATACCCCTGGTAGTGGATGTAACCTAGGGTCCCAGCTAAGGGTGTCTAACGGGCCGGGTTGACCCGTAACCGGCCCGGCCCGGCCCGGCCCGGTTAAAACCGGAACCGACCCGGTTCATAGGGGGCCGGGTGGGCTGGGTAGGGGGGTTAGAAGGGGTTGGTCCGTTTAATTATTTTGAAACGGGTAACCGGACCGGTAGTGAACCGTAACCGTGTACCGGTTTAACCGGCCCGGCCCGGTACAACGGCTAATTTTTTTTTTAAAAGATGTGGGGCCCACTGACCGTTGGCAACGGTCACCCCTGACAGGATGCCATTGCCCAACGGTAAATTTGCACAAATAGCCCCTTTTTTCTTTAAATTTTAACCTATTTTCATT
>ML322713.1:0-57502 GCA_005239505.1 Nicotiana paniculata
TAAAGCTCATAAAATGCGAGGGATATAATGCTTAAAATCACGAATTCTAGCCACACATCATGGATCCTTGCTCGGTTGTGTTTTGGCCTTGAGTACATAGTCCCCGACTTTGAGTGGCCTGACCTTGGATTTTTTTGTTGTAGTACCACTCTGCCTGTGTTTTTGGGCTACTATTCTTATATAAGCCATGTCTCTTCGTTCTTCAGCATCGCCGAGGTCTTGCCTTTTGCTTTCATTATTGCTTATCCTGCTCTCATTTAAATATCTTAGACTTGGTTCTCCAACCTCGACCGGTATCACTGCATCAGTCCCATAAACTAGTGAGTATGGCGTTTCCCCTATGCTTGTTTTTGGCATGGTGTGGTACGCCCACAACACTTCTGGCAGCACCTCTGCCCATAGTCCCTTGGCGTTTTCGAGTTTCTTTTTCATGATATTCTATATCATTTTGTTGGAGGATTTAGCTTGTCCGTTGCATGCGGGGTAATATGGCATGGAGAGTATTCATTTGGTATGCCATTTCTCGAAGAACTCGACGACTTTCTTCCCTGTGAATTGGGGTCCGTTTTCACAACTAATTTCTTTGGGGATGCCGAGGCCACATACAATGTTTTTCCATATAAAGGCGATCACTTCGTGTTCGCGTATTTGGGCGAACGCACCTGCTTCCATCCATTTAGAAAATAATCAGTTAAAACCAAGAGAAATCGTACATAACCTTGTCCTGCGGGAAGGGAGCCGACGATATCCATTCCCCATTTGATGAAGGGCCAAGGCTAAGTGACTGAGTGGAGGTGCTCGCCCGTTTGGTGGATCATGGGGTCGTACTTTTAGCATGGTTTGCATTTTTAACAAAATCAACTGCCTTCTTTTTTATTGTGGGCCAGTAGTAGCCTACTCGTATGAGACATCTGACTAGGGATCGATTGCGGTGTGAGGCCAGTAATGACCCTCGTGGACCTCTTATAGGACACATCGTTTATGGTTTGGTCCCAAAGATTTTTCTAGAGGGCCGCCATACATCCTTTTGTACAAATCGTTGTTGATGATGCTATACCCGACTGCTTGATTTGAAGCTTTTTAGATTATTTTTGGTTGTTTGGGAGCATGCCGTCCTGCAGGTAGGCAACAATACGGTTGCGCCAGTACCCAAGTTAGGTTAATAGTGCGTACCTCAATTTGGTCGATGGTCGAGTGTAGGAGAGTGACCACATTCTCTTTTCCGGTTACGCTTTTAGTGGATGCCGCCAATTTGGCGAGGCCGTCCGCCTCGATGTTCTGCGCTCGAGGTATTTGGTCGAGCTGACATTCGTCGAACTCGGGTAGTAACTTGCAGATCTCGGCCTGATATTTTTGTAGCCTTTGTTCCTTGATTTGGAAAGTCCATGTGACTTAGTTGACGATGAGTTGTGAGTCGCATCGAAGGACTACTCGTCGTGCTCCGTACTTGAGTGCCAGTTTTAACCCTGGCATCGCGACCTCATATTCGGCCTCATTGTTAGTCATATCAGTACACCATATGGACTAGCGAATTATCTCGTCTGTCGGGACCTCGAGTACGAGTCCTAGTCAAGATCCTAACACGTTGGAGGCGCCATCGGTGTACATAATCCATAGGTCGTGTGTCTTGGGGGAAGTACTAGTGGCTTCCCTTTCAACCTCAGGCATTATTTTAGAGATGAAGTCGGCGACGAAGTCGACAAGTACTTGCGACTTCATCGTTCTTCGCGGATGATATGTTATATCATGCTCGCTCAATTCAATGGCTCACTTGGCCAATCTACCCCATAACTCGGGCTTGTGTAGGATACTCCTTAGAGGAAAGGTTGTGACCACCGAGATGGGTTGGCTTTAGAAATAAGGTCTAAGCTTTCGTGAAGCTATGACTAAATCCAAGGCTAGCTTTTCGAGGTGGAGTTACCTTGTCTCAGCGTCGACCAAGGTCTTGCTAATGTAGTAGATTAGAGATTGCGTACCCTTATTTTCTTGGACCAAGACTGCACTTACTGCAACGTTGGACACGACCAGGTAGATTAGGAGGCTCTCTCAGGGAGGGGGCTAAGATAAGTACGCCTTTAGTTCTCTAAGGGCATCGATTCACTTGGAATTCCATTGGAATCCATTGTATTTTTTGAGCACGCTGAAGAATTTGTGGAATCTATCAGCTTCTGCACCTGCTTCTTGCTGGTCAAGTTTTCTGGTATTCCCTCTATAGCCTTGATTTGGTCGGGGTTAACCTCGATGCCTCTTTGCGACACTAAAAAGCCGAGGAACTTTCCCGAGGTTACGATGAAGCCACATTTCCCGGGGTTCAGTTTCATGTCGTACCGCCTAAGTATGTCGAAAGCTTCTCTCAAATGGTCGATATGGTCTTCCTTTCTTTTTGACTTGACCAACATGTTGTCTATATATACTTCCATGGTTTTTCGATCTGTTCTTTGAATATTTTGGTTACTAGCCTCTGATATGTCGCCCCTGCATTTTTCAATCCGAACAACATAACCTTGTCGCAGTACGTCACTTGGTGGGTGATAAACGTAAGTTTTTCCTGGTATTCCTCCTCCATGAGGATCTGGTTGTAACTCGAATAGGCGTCTAGGAAACATAACAGCTCGTGCCTGTTGTTGCATCGATGAGCTGATCAATGTGAGGTATTGGGAATGAGTCTTTCGAGCACGCCTTTTTCAGATCAGTGAAGTCTACGCACATTCGCCATTTTCCATTTTTCTTTTTCACCATGACTACGTTGGCGACCCATTGGGGGGTATTTTGACTCCCTTATAGAGCCGTTTTCAAGTAATTTTCCACCTATTCGTGGACGTCATCATTTATTGTGACATTGGGTTTTCTTATAAACTGTCATACCGGGGGGTAGAGTGGGTCGATGTTTAATTTGTGTGTTTCTATTTCCTTCGGGATGCCCGACATATCTTCATGAGAAAAGGCAAACAATTCCGCACTGTTAGTTAAAAATTGATGGAATTTACCTGGTTCTTGGAGTTTATGGCTGATATAAGCCTTTTTTCTGTGGTCGCTCTTATCGAGCTGAACGGGGTCAAGGTCTTCCACAGTTTATCTCGTAGCCTACACGACTTCGGGGTCCTTGATGACATCTTTCCCTTCGTCATCGTCCGACCTCGACCTCGCTAATTGCTATGCTTCTGCGCCTTTGACTTTCAATTATTGGGTGTACGTGCAGTGTTGGGCGATGCGATAACATTCTTGGGTTGTGCCCTGCTCGACGGGGATGCTGAATACTCCCCATGGGGTGGGAAACTTGACGACCTGATATAAGCTGGATGGGACGACCCTCATAGCGTGTATCCAAGGTCGTCATATGATGTCGTTGTACGCCATATCTTGATCCATAATGTGGAACGTTGTTTCCAGGGTGATACTACTGTCCAAAATGGGTAGTGTGTTTTCTCCGGAAGTTCGCTCAACTGCATTGTTAAAACACGTTAGTGTGATGCAGCGTGGCACTATCTTATCTTTGAGCCTTATTTGTGTGAGGACTCGAGGGTGGATAGTGCACGTGCCGCTTCCGTCATCTATCATAATCCGTTTTACATCGGTATCTGAAATACGCAGAGTAATAACAAGAGCATCATAGTGAGAAAAGGTCAAACCGTGGGTATCCTACTCGTCCAAGATGATACTTTCTTCGAGGTCGTCATACCGTTCATAGGTGATCGATCGTTTCAACTTGTGGGTGGTTGTGAACTGTATGTTGTTGATTGTTGCATATTCACCTCCACCAATGATCATTTGGATAGTGCGGGCTGGGGAGGATGACTTCTGGGGGCCTTGATGTTGTTCTCATCCTCGAGCGAAGTTCGCTCTTCCTTGGTCGCTCATCAGCTCTCTCAAATTCCCTTGGTGGAGCATGTTCACTACCTCTTGCCTCAAGGCGATGCAGTCTTCAGTCTTATGACCTCGTTCCTGGTGGAATTCACAGAGGGCGTTCAACTTTCTGGTGTTTGGGTCGGACTTCATATTTTGTGGCCATTTCACCTTTCGGCCGAGCTTCTCCAGGGCGTAGACTATCTCTGAAGGAGAAACACAAAAATTGTGAGCAGATAGCAGTGGAGGCATACCTCTTTCGTTTCGGTGAGTCCCTATCTGCGGCCTGGATGGACCGTCGCCATGGCGGGGGTGAGGCGGTGTGGTATGGCGGCAGTTCTGCCGTATGCCTGGTGTCGTTCACAGTTGAGATGTGGACCTACATGATCACTTCTGTTATCATTTCTACAATTTTTTCTTGACTCCATTTGTACCGATGTTAACTGTTGGGTTGGTCCGTTGAGGTCGTCCTTGTGTGATCTCACCTCGGCACAATATGCATTGTGTATTTCGTCCCAAGTGGTGGTGGTGGGGGGTATTTCATGAGTCGACTCAACAATTTTCTGGTTGCCTTCGAGCCGCTCCTGTTCAACCCATTTTGGAACGCTGCTACCGCCATTCCTTCTGATACAGAGAGTCATTCTAACACGGTTGAATCGGGTGAGGAAGTCCCTGAGTCCTTTGCCAGGTGATTGTTTTAATAGAGAATATATTGTTCACTTTTTCTTCTTCTTTCTTGGCCCCGGCATGCGCGGTGACAAACTTGTTGGCCATTTCCTCAAATGTTTCTATATAACGCGCCGGCAGTTGTGAGTACCACGTCAGTGCTCCCCCGGTTAGGGTTTCACAAATTTTTTTCTGCAATATGGATGTTACTTTCTCCTTGGCGAGGTCGTTTCCCTTTACTGTAGTGACATAGTGGGTAGCGTGGTCCTTAGGGTCCGTTGTGCCGTCATATATTTTCAAGTATGGTGACATCTTGAATGTTTTAGGTATATCATGTGGTGCGGCTTCGTCGTTGTACAGTTGTTCCACGAACCGACTGGAGTCTCGTTTTGGTAAGAGTTTTGGGGCGCCTGGTATCTTGTCTACCCTTTCTTGGTGCTCCCTCATTTTGTCGCGGAGCACTTTGTTTCGTTCTCCATCTCTTCTATTTCTCTTAGAATAGCTGTAAGGGTATCGTTACCTGCATCATTAACAGTGTGAGTGATACCTGTTAAAGGAGGAGGGACGTGCTGCTCATTGGTTCTTGTTGTGATGTCGACTCGTGCCTTCTCCCTGCTCTCCCTTTGGGCAGGTTTTGTCGAGTATGCTGGTCAGCGTACTCGTTAGCCATGCTTCTAGTAGCTTTTTCACTGCTGGTGTTGCTTCTTCCGTTGTGGACGTAGAGGCTCCTTTTCCGTTGGAGGTGGTAATGCTGCCATGAGGAAGGGGTAAACCATTTCACCTAGGAGAAGCGTTTGGTGTCACGTTCTCCTTGTCTGCTCCATCAACCTCATTTATGGTGTTTAGGAGGTTAGCACTAAGGCCTGCCATCGCCTTCAATATTTCCTCTCCATTACCTGCCATGTTAGACTGTGCAAGTAGGAAAAAAGAATTTTGTGTTTTATGGTTTTTTTTAGATCTATAAAAACTATGACTTTGACTAGAAAATTCCCATAGACGGCGCCAATTTGTTTGACCAAAAAGTATGAAACTTTTTGATAAACCAAATAAATAAGAAAGTGATGGGTAAGTCCTAATTAAATATAGTAAGTCCTAGATCTAACACGTGCTTGTATAGATAATGTAGAATAATGTTTGAACCGAGTTAATACAAATGATATTAAATGGTGTTGTTATAAGTGAGTGGATGAACAATGATGAGCAATAACTATATTAAATGACAATAAATGTATATAGAGAGAATGATTCATCCAAATATTGAATGAGGTATATGATTCTTCTCACTGACAATGATGTAAGACAAGTGAGTATGAGAATATATGAGGTTTTCTCGGATCTGATGCAAGAAAAGGTGGGATAAACAACAAATCGAATCCTTATGGAAAGGGGATATTTTGTATTCTTCTTCTAGAGTCAACTCTTCACAAGAGTTCTTATCAAAATCAATATTACATGCCTTTTGCCTTCTTTCTTGTGCTATTTATATGGGATATTCCCAAAAATCCCAAAAAGTACAACGGAAGGATTATTCGAAAGAATATTCCCTTAGAAGATTCCAAAGCTATACTAGCTGTTACTTCTTTTCCTACTGCTTGACATCGGTCTTAATGGCTTACTCGGCGGCTCAGTATTGTCGATCCCTGGTCGACCTCGACCTATTCGTCCATGATGAACGACAACTCTCACACTTGGTCACCTCTTCATACTGAATTTCCTTTAGTCGAATTTTGAATCATACAGAAATCAAAATAAATTGTTGTTTTACAGGGGTTGGTGAGAAATGAAGACAAAAATATCTATATAAAAGAAATGTCATTCAGAATTTAGAATTAAATCGCTCGGTAATCCTCGTGTAACAAGTTTTCTCCAATTTTAACATCATGGTTAAACAAAGGACTGGAAATCAGTGTGTCATCGGTACAAATCCATTTCTAAACAAGTAAAAGGTCTAAATCGTAGACGAGAATGAGCTACATAAGTCTAAACTATCGAGCAACGCAATACACTAATCTCCCGTCATGAACGTGATCCAAAGAAGAGCCGTATTTAAAAATGAAAGTAAAAGTGTAAGAAAAAATGTAAGTACTACTATACTGTACGAATAACTTTTTGGAGGCAAGATTTAAGTTGACTTTGTAGTCAAAATCAAGAGTCCATAACTTTCCGAAATTATCTACCAATGTCATCTTTATTTCGTTTGTAATAGCAAAATAAACTAACTATGCTTATAGCACTCAGAACATCACTCAACCAGATTTATCAAATTTTTGATCGTGAAATACATATTTTACCCTTCAAATTATCAATTTTTATCTCTATTTTTTTGTTTTTTTAATATTTTAATCAACATTATGGACTTACCTATAGAAAAAAAATATTTTATTTAAAAATAAAAAATAAAAAAAATATATTTCTAACATATATAATGCCGAAATAATAATATAATTGAGCATAAAATTCAAGAATATGTAATGTCTATTACACAATTACTTATTTTAAATAATTATTTTCTACAGTACGTGCATGAAATATATATTTTAAAATTTTCATTTTCTTTCATTCTCAATCGTGTAAATAATTTTGGTTAATATCAAAGTTATTATGACGAACAAATTCTAATTAACTTTCTCCTATGCTTAATATTTTATTATTCCAACAATGTATATGCTTAAATACTATTTTTTATTTTTATTTTATAATTAAATTTATTTTTTCTAACGTAAGTTCATAATATAAATTAAAAAGAGAAAATTATTATATTAAAAAACTAAAAAAGCTAAAAATAATTTAAAAGTTGATAATTTAGAGGGTAAAATAGGTATTTGACGATAAAAATTTGAGAAATCTAGTTAGGTAATCTTGTGAGTACTATTAACATAATTAAGAGACTTTATTGTTACAAACGGAAGAAATACGAGTGACCAAGCAATCAGGAAGCTAAGGTTAAAGTCAGAACAAACATATTTTCAAAACCCAAACTTGTGTTTTACTTTTCTCGTATTTCGACTCAAATTATGTTTACTAATTAGCTTCGACGAGGAAACTTTTGATTGCTTGGTCTACACTCTAAAAAACTACTTGCAACCCAAGAATTCTTGGAGACCAACACATATAATATAAGTACTTCAGTCAATTCTTTTGCCTAAGTTAGAAATACAGTAGGAGAAGTCTATTTCTCTATAATATTAGTGTAATTTAACACGTGATATCAAGCATATTAGTTAACTATATTTCATGTTACTAACTATTACTTATCATAAAAAAATATATTTGATGCTTACCTTATAAGTGTCTTTACATGTAAAAGATTATATTGTTAGTGCATAAAAGTTAAATTTTATTTATAAATATTTCATTTGAAAAGACTAAAAAAAGATTGTATTTTTCTTGTGGAAAGTACATGAAATTAAACAAAGTAAGAAGTTTTACTTTCATACATGCATATGCTTGAAAAAAAAAAGTTTAAAGGTTTTCTACCACTTTTATTATCTCTTACTATAATTTTTAAATTTAAGTAATATGCACTAACAATAAAATGATTTTTTACATCATTCATACAATTTAACCCATTGTTATTCTTTCGGTTATACTATTAAACTTGCAATAAAGAGTTATATGTTGGGTCAATTTAACTTGATGGTGTAGTAAAAATTTTCAGTTTACGAAATTCAAACTCTAGTTCAACTATTTTCAAACATACTTTTATTAGTCCTAACTTGAAAATGTTGCAAGAAAATTCATTACAAAATTTAATTTCAGTTGGTTTGGACCCTTTGAATAACGCTTAGATGGGCCAACTGGACTTGTCAATCTATTCTATTGTAAAAATTGTGTTATCTAGCCACTTTTCGGACCATCTTTGGAAAATAGTCAGTGTTTAATTATGGAAAAGTAGCCACTTTTAATATGGAAACACAATGACACTGGTATGGGGGTTTCACTTTTTTTTTAAAGTTCGAAATGCATGACTTTGTCATAGAGTCCAAATATTAACCATTCTTCAATGACTTACATAGTCAGATTTATATCATTAAAAAATAGCCACAGTTTCAAAAATAATCGAAATTTAACCACTTTTATGTAAAGATAAATATGAACGAAAACACTGTTCGAAATCTAGAAAATACTCTAGTATATAATATACTGAACTTCCAGCATAATATACACCGGTCCAGCATAATATGCTGCAAGTTCATACATAGGTGCTCCAATCTCCAGTATGTTATGCTGGAACTTTCCGCATGTTGGGGTTCCAACATAATATGCTGGAAGTTCATACATAGGTGCACCGATCTCCAGTATATTATGTTAGAACTTTTCGTATTGCAGGAAAATAATAGCTATTTTTTAATAATTTTATAAATACTGGCTATATTTGAATGACTAGTTCGAAAACTGACTAGCGTGTGCTATTTTTACAAGCTAAGGCTAATTCTTTTAACGGGCCGACCTTAGCCCAGTTATGGGTTAAATTTTGCCCAATCAAAATACCTAATAATCTCCCGGAAATCCTCCATTTCTTATATTTCTGAAAACACTTGTCCTAAAACTTCCAAAGATTCCTCCTTTTAAGAATCTTTGGATCACTTGTGAAACTTAACCAAAAACTTTGTCATAATCCTAACACATCTTCAAGATTCCACTCTAGGGTTTTTGGAGATTACGAGGTAGCCATTGAAGCAATGGTGAAGGAGGAGGATAACAAAACATTGGAGCTGTTCTTGAGCATTGGATTAGATGAAAAGACTGCCAAAAATACATTGGCTAACAACAAAGTTACCACTAATCTTACTGCCGTTATTCATGAGGTAACCCCTTAATCCTCTGCTGCTTCAATCTTGTTTTTTTTTTCCATCTCAAGTATTTTAGTTGCATAATTTCATATGGGTATCTCTATTTGTGTAAATAACCTACTTTACATATGTATGTTAAAAAAGGTTGCTAATTTCAGCTGTAATCTTGATATTTTCTGTATCTTAAGTTTTTTTAGGTGCATAATTTCATATGGGTATCTCTCTATTTGTGTGAATAACCTACTTTATACGTGTATATTAAAAAAAGTTGCTAATTTTCAGCTGTAATCTTGATATTTTTTGTATCTTAAATATTCTTAGATGCATAATTTCATTTGGGTATCTCTTCAGTTGTGTAAATAACCTACTTTATACATGTATATTAAAAAAGGTAACAATTATTCAGCTGGAATTTTGATTGTTGTATCTCAAGTATTTTAGATGCATAATTTCATATTGGTATCTCTCTATTTGTGTAAATAACCTACTTTACATTTGTATATAAAAAAAGGTGAAAAGTTTCAGCTGCAATCTTGATATTTATATCTCTAGTTATTTTTTAGGTGAAAAGAATGTGACAGTATGAGAAAAAGTTGGCAACCTACACAAATATTTGTCAGTTTTCTCATACTATCATATGGTTGCAACCAAACTGCACAATGTAGCTAGTAGTGGGGAGGTGTGCTAGGATGGAATAGCTGTGTGCAATGTCTCTTATTGGTTACATTAGTTGATTCTTTGTTCTGCTAGATTTTGTCGCTTTTATTGTAACATCTTGTGAGTTGTGATCCTATTCTAATAGAAGTTCCGTGAAAAGCAATTATATGTCTTGAATTTTGCTCCTAACACTTCATATTGTGATTAATCCAGGCAGCTGTGACGGATGGTTGTGACCGTACTGTAGGCAACTTGATATACACGGTAGGCTTCTAGAATTTTGACAATAAGTTGGAAAATCCAATTATATCTTTCCATTACGTTGGGAGGATAAGCACTACGAGAATGTAAAAGATGTAACCTACTTTATCCTTTTGTATGATAGGTTGCTACAAAGTTTCCAGCCAATGCACTTAACCACCGGCCCACATTGCTTCAGTATATTGTATTAACAAAGGTTTGTTGTTCGCACAAGTGAAAATTCATGTTTTTTTATTTTGTGGTCCGTTCACGCGAGCATAGCATTAGACCTGCGACTGCCTATTTACTTTTGTAAATTGTTGATGTCTGTTTTTTTAAGGCTTATAAAAATATTGAGGCTGTTATGACTAATAAATTGGTGAAAGCCCTTCATATTTGTCTTTTACTGGATCGTTGTAGATTAAAACCCCTGCACAGTTAGAAGCGGCATTCACTTTTCTTGCTGCAGCTGCCTCTGGAAATTTGAATGTCCAAGAATTTGAGGAGGCTTGTGGTGTTGGTAAGGAATCCTGTTTCCCGAAGTCCAATTAATATAATATTAATAACATAATGAATCTTTAATGTTATTATTGGGGTATACTTTTTTCTTGGGGGGGGGGGGGGGGNAGGGAGTGTTTGGATTATTCTTTCTTAGAAATAATTAAATATCTTCCTTTTAAAACAAAAAATAATATGTATTCCTATAATGTTGAGCAGGAGTTGAGGTATCCAAGGATGACATTGAACATGCTGCCAGTGAGGTCTTTGAGGAAAAGAAGGCCAATATATTAGAGCAGCGTTATAGAACAAATGGTTAGTATTGCTGCTTCTGGAACTAATCTGGTTACTGCTTAGCTGATTAGTTAATATACATCTGTTAGTGTGTTAGTATGCAAGTAATTGAGTGCTGAGAACTCTGAAATGCTAGCATTACAGAGAACCAATGCGTAAGACACTCTTATTGACCTTTGTCATTCTATATCCTTGTACCGTTGTAGCTTCTAGATATCATGATGTGGGGAGACTGTTTAGATTAAATTCATCTTTCTTTAATAATTTGTACTTATCTTTCGGGTTTCTGCGGTTTGGTAAGTCTTTTTCTAGTTAAGTGCTGTTATGATACCAATACTACAAATGACCCGATTGTCTCCTTTGGTTGATTAAGGATATAATGCCTGTTTTATATTTAAACATGAATAGAATAGAAGTTTAACTATTACTAATAAGGCAGAATAGCCTCATAGACACTTCTACTTGCACCGATTTGACATCCCGGTCCTCCTACTCCATGAAGTTTCATCCGAACACTTGAACTTGTTCAAATCTAATATCATAAATCCCTCTGACCATTGATCGAGCTTACGTGGGAGTGATATGGATGAGTTGGACAAAATATGTGATATACACGCGTTTCAGTAGCGTGAATTGGTGAATTTAATTTAAAAATGATTAAAAAGTAAAATGAAAAAGAAAAAGTGATAAAGGGTCCGAATAATAACAATAGAAAAAAATAAAAATAAAAAGGACCCATTCTCATTTAAACTCGGCCACTCACCCCACCATTCTTTTTCCTTTTCGCTGCCACCATCTCCTCCTCTCTCTGTCACCTTTCTATTCCTTCCCAATAAACCAATTAAATCATATACTATCCCATACATATCCTTATATATAACCAAACGATAAAGTCTTAGAAGATATGCCAAATTCTTAATTGAATAAACATTTCTCTTTTCTGGGTTCTGGTTTCATCGTCCTACTGTTCAAATCTCAGCTACCAAACAGTCTTTTTCGTTGTTTATTCAAATTTTTATCTATATTCTAAAGAGAAAATCGATAGTCTATTTTGATTTTATTCCTTGAATTCTGTATTTTGGGTGAGCTTTGGAATACTTTTAGTGGGATCTGATTGATTTTCCTTTATATTCCAACAACAACAACCCAGTAAAATCCCACCAGTGGGGTCTGGGGAGGATAGAGTGAAGCGGTAACACAAATATTATGCAAAAGTGTGAAACACAACATAAATCGCTAGCAGTGCTAGACAAAACACTATCATACTCGTCGGTACAAAGAGGGAAACCGGGACAAAGAGGAAAACCGCTCGGCTATCCTTTAACCTACAACCCTAATGCTCGACCTCCACACCTTCCTATCAAGAGCCTTGTCCTCGGAAATCTGGAGCCGCGCCATGTCCTGTCTGATCAACTCGCCCCAATACTTCTTGGGCCGCCCTCTACCTCTTCTCGTACCTGTCAAAGCCAACCGCTCACACCTCCTAACCGGGGCATCTAGGCTTCTCCTCTGCACGTGTACGAACCATCTAAGTCGCGCTTCCCGTATCTTGTTGTCCACCGAAGCCACGCCGACCCTCTCCCGAATATTTTCATTCCTAATCTTATCCAACCTAGTGTACCCACACATCCATCTCAACATCCTCATTTCTGCTACTTTCATCTTCTGGATATTTGAATTCTTGACTGGCCAACACTCAGCCCCATACAACATGGCCGGTCTAACCACCGCTCTATAGAACTTACCTTTGAGTTTCAGTGGCACATTCTTGTCACACAGGACTCCAGACGCTAACCTCCATTTCATCCACCCCACCCCAATACGGTGCGTAACATCCTCGTCGATCTCCCCATCTCCCTGGATTGACCCTAAGTACTTAAAACTTTCTCTCTTGAGGATGACTTGTGAGTCAAGCCTGATTTCCACATCTGCTTCCCTTGTCACGTCGCTGAACTTACATTCCACATATTCCGTCTTAGTCCTACTCAACTTGAAACCTTTAGACTCTAGGGCCTGCCTCCAGTCTCCCATTAACGCCGCCTCGCGTCTCTCCAATCAGAACTATATCATCAACGAACAACATTCACCATAGCACCTCTCCTTGGATATGGTGTGTCAGTGCGTCCATCGCCAGGGCAAATAAGAACGGGCTGAGCGCAGATCCTTGGTGTAACCCCATAACCACCGGAAAAGGCTCTGAGTCACCTTCCACAGTCCTAACCCGAGTCATAGCTCCATCATACATATCCTTTATCGCCCTAAGATATATCTTTTGCTTTATATTCCAAAAGAAAAAAATGAATAGGTTATTCGATTTGAATTCTTAAAACTTTTGTATTTTTTTTTGGATCCTCTTTGTGGGTTCTAGTTACGGTGACAATTCAAGAACTTACTTTTCTGGTGGGGTTTGATTAAAAAGCTTTATTTTATAAGTTCAAATGAATGAGGGAAAGGGTGTCAATGGCCGCAGAAAGAGTTTATAGGTGCAAAGAGAATAATAATGTAAGATATAAAATGGGTTCTGAAGAATTTGGAGAATTCTGGTGTTTTTGGTGATCTCCAATTGCAAGTTGTGCGTATATCTTTTTATCTCTTGCGTTTTGAGGACCAAAGAGAAGGATAGGAGTAGTTTCTTTTTTTCTTTTTCTGATTTTAGTTTTTCAATCAAATTTATAATTGTTGAGATCGATTATGACGTGGCAACTAACATGTATCTGATGTGTAATTCATACATGAGAGAGTGAGATACACACAGGGTGGAGGGGTTTAAAAGAGAGTATTTGAACAAGTTCAAGTGTCTGGATGAAACATCGTAAAGTACAAGGACCGGACTGTCAAACCGACGCTTGTAGAGGTGCCAACTAGGCTATTCTGCCTAATAATAATTATTTCTTTGATCGAGTCACTGCCAGAACCTTAAACTTGTAGCTTACTTGTGACCCCTAGGTGGCTCGTTTTTCCTGAGCAATCAGGTTAAATAAATTCGTTAGATCCTGATGTGATACTATACTTAATAAAATAAGAGTAGGATTGGAAAAAGAGGGTGGGTGGTCTCAAATGTATGTGCATTGGTGACCTTATTGAAATGTTGGCAACTGTAAATGTCATTTGATCAAGGACTATCTTTTTAATGAAGTGGGCATAGAGGTAAGACCCCTCTTCTCTAAAGAGATAAATTCTCTTTCTAACATGCTTTTGTGCAATCTCTCCTTATTAGTTGGTGAACTCTTTGCTCACGTTCGGAAGAAGTTGCCATGGGCTGATCCGAAAGTAGTCAAGGTAATCACATATGTTTTCTATACTCTCTTTTGGGGTAGATAGTTAGGCTATTATGAGCCACAATTGGTTTTAATTATAAAATTGCTGCTTACGAAGATTATTTATTGTCACAGGAAGTCATAGATGTGGAGCTGTATAAATTACTTGGGGAAAGAACTGCAGCAGATAATGAAAAGCCTGTAAAAAAGAAGAAAGAGAAGCCAGTGAAAGCTGAGGTGGTGCTTCTTCATCTTATGTGTTTTATCCTTTTGCTGACCAAATGTTTAGGTGGAGCTTCTTCATCTAATATGTTTTGTCTGAGCCTTCTTCTTCATCTTATGTAGGATAAGGCAAAAGTCGAGGATACCCCTGCACCGAAGCCGTCTGAAGAAGAACTAAATCCATATTCAATCTTCCCATCTCCCGAGGAAAATTACAAGGTGCTTAAGCTAATGTTATGTCCATTATCATATTTGTCAGTCTTAAGCTTAATAGTTTGCCTATTTTGCTTCACTAAGATTCCGTGATTTAACATTTTTTACATGATTATCTACATGCCATTTTAAGCTACTGCAACAAATACACTTTGGCTGCACGAAAACTTCCTTACAAGTTTGTAATCATATTGTGCTGGTCTGTTTATCCTCTTTTGCATATGTGGTTATGTGAAACTTTTATTTTTCTGCTATTTTGGGTCCTTAATTCTGTATGCATGTCCATATTTTTTTCTCGTTCTTCCATAAGCAGGTTCCGCTTAGTTGGAAAACTTAGGTAATCACTTCTTAGGCTAGTTTGCATATTTGTAGTATCATTGGTTGGATTAAAGTAGTCTATTGTTTTCAAATTCCCCCACTTTAAAGCTGTTCAGGAGAGTTTGTTCAAGATTTTTAGCTATGTTCTTTTTTAGTGGTATGAACATCTGCTATCCTGATACACAGGTGCATACAGAAATATATTTCAGTGACAGGCCTGTGCTTCGAGCTTGCAATTCCAAGGAACTACTTGAAAAACATTTGAAAGTGACTGGACGAAAAGTTTTAACGCGTTTTCCCCCTGAACCTAACGGATATTTGCACATTGGACATGCAAAGGTGATACACGAATTTGGATAATTTGTAACTGTGACTTTAATCTTGCTCTAAATCTTACTTTGATACTAAACAGGCTATGTTTGTGGACTTTGGTCTGGCAAAAGAAAGAGGTGGTGGCTGTTACTTGAGGTAGGCATTAAAATTTTCCTTCTCAATATGTGTTATTCCTTCCTCATTATTCCATGTAAATATTACTGCAAGGATTTTGCAAAAGTTCGGCTTTGTGCTCAATATGAAGCACTCTATTACAGAAAGGGTAATTTTATTTGATGCCTAGAATACAGACTTGTGTTTCGTGAGAATGGATGCCTGTCCTGGGACCTGCTCATCAATTAGCATTTACTTATGGTCGTTCGGTTTGGAGATGGGATAATTCTATTCTTCACGTCCTCGGGTCAAGGATGGAAGTACAATGTTGATGGGATTGGTATAGAATTATATTATGTAGGATTATAACACAGGGTACTGTTGAGGGTTATTTTTTTTTTTTGATAAGTTAAATTGTATTAATCAAAAGGGAGAAAACTCCTGTACACAAGAAGTATACCAAAAAGTAGAGAATTTACATCAGAACAGATTCTATACAAATAACGCCCAATCTTTTATACAAGTAGGGGCTATATGAGTGCACCAAAAAGCGATCAAAGATAAAAGACTATTCTTAAGATGTGAAAAAGGAGACTCAATTCCCTCAAAAGCTCTCCTATTTCTCTCCCCCCAAACTATCCACATGAGAGCTAATGGGGCGAACGTACACGCCTTTTGCTTTCTTCTTCTACGGAAAGCGGCCCAGCTATGTAACATTTCCTTTACAGTGCTAGGCATCACCCATTGAACACCAAAAAGATTCAGGATTGCCCTCCACAAACCCGAGGACATAGGGCAATGCAACAAAAGATGATTAACTTCTTCCTCTGAGCTTTTACACATGTAGCACCAACTAACAAGTGTAATTCCTCTCTTTCGCAGATTTTCAGCAGTCAAGATCACTCCCCTTGCCGCTAGCCATGCAAAAAAGCACACCTTCGTGGGCACCTTAGGAATCCAGATCGAGGAGTATGGAAAGGTGGCCTCCTCTCTCACTAACATACTCTGGTAAAAGGACTTTACGGTGAACAAATCATCGCCACGCAACCCCCATCTCCAAGAATCACAAGATGGCTGGGGCCTGTCTTGCCCATATAGCAGTGCCAACAAATCTTGGAGCTCCACAATCTCCCAATCTTGCATGTTCCTAGGTCCCATACTACCCCCTTCATGCTCCTTGCAAATCTGTTGAACCATCAATTTCTTCTGGTTTGAAACTCGGAAGAAGTGGGGAAAGAGACCCTCAGAGTATCCTCTCCACACCACCTATGATTCCAAAAGTTGATTCTCCTTCCATCTCCCACCCTGTAAGTGTGCCATTGAAGGCTTCCCAATTCTTCATGATGCTCCTCCACATGCCACACCCGAAAGGTGCTCTGATCGTTTTGGTCCTCCAACCCTCTCCCGTGGAATCGTACTTTTCTACTATGACCTCCCTCCATAGAGCATGCTCTTCTACCCCGAATCTCCACAGCCACTTCCCCTACAAAGCTCTGTTGAATACCCTAAGATCTTTTACTCCAAGTCCACCCCACTTCTTTGGGTAAGTAACTGTCTGCCAGTTCACTAGATGAAACTTTCTAGTTCCATCCGCCGCATCCCAAAGAAAATTCCTTTGAAGTCGCTCCAGTTTTTCTGTTGAGGGTTATTCTCATGGGTTTGACCAAAATTTTCTGATTTAATTTAGTTTGATGATAAAATAGAATCCTCGGTCACAAACTTTGGATTCAGGAACAACTCTCAAGACATCATTTTTAATTTGGAAAGATAAAATTAGTCTACTAAAACAAGAAAAGATAATGCAATTTAAAGATGTTATTTGGAGTGCGAGTGAGAGACATGATGGAGGAAAAGTAGGAAGAGTAGGAGAAGATTGTGGTTGGAAGGAGTTAATGTTATGCTTCTTGATAATTAGTTTGGCCTAGCAAATTCTGAATTAGGTGTCCTAGTATAGGTCACTACGTGATCTACACAAAATATTATGGGCTCTTGTTAATTCTGCCCCAACAATCAAACAGAACTGATGGATATTAATCATATACAATCTCATTGTCCTTATTTTGTCTCCCTATCTTGAAACATGTATATAAATGTATTTATTCAGTAGGTGATTTGTGTTCTCTGTCTGCCATTGACATGGAAGCTCTAATTTCATTTATTGTGGAACCTATCTTTTACATGGGAGTGCAAGATTCGTCGTGACTTTGTTGTTGGATTTAGGTTTGATGATACCAACCCTGAAGCTGAGAAGAAAGAGTACATCGATCATATCAAAGAAATTGTAGGGTGGATGGGATGGGAGCCTTACAAGGTATGATAATGTTTAATATCAATGGTCTATTTCCCGTGTTTGCAATACTAAAATGATGGCAATTTGCAGATAACTCACACTAGTGATCATTTCCAAGACCTTTATGAGCTAGCTGTAGAGCTGATAAGAAGAGGTCATGCATATGTTGACCACCAGGTAATATGGTGATTATAAATAACATGTGATATGTTCTATACAAAACAATTGCTATTGTTGTATTCTCTTGATACTCATTTTTTGGTTTCTGTTTCTCCTTTTCTTGTCTTTACCTTTAAGTTTGCCCTTGCCACCAGAGCTAACCTCTATTCTGAGGGGCTTAACTGATTGTTGTGGTTATACACTAACTGGATATTAGTATGAGATATTTGGTCTGATTTTCTACATCACACAGACACCTGAAGAGGTAAAAGAATATCGGGAGAGAAAGATGAACAGCCCTTGGAGAGATAGGCCTATAGAAGAGTCCTTAAGATTGTTTGATGAAATGAAGAAGGGGATGATTGATGAAGGCAAGGCGACATTGAGGATGAAACAGGACATGCAGAGTGATAATTTCAATATGTATGACCTTATTGCATACCGTATCAAGGTAGGTATTTTCTGACAAAAACCATTTTGAATTCTATCTTGGTGTTTACTAACATTTAGTCCAATATCACTTGTTTCTACAGTTCACTCCTCATCCACATGCAGGGGATAAATGGTGCATCTACCCCAGTTATGATTATGCCCATTGTATTGTTGATTCTTTGGAAAATATCACTCATTCGGTACGTATGTGACTTGTTGCTGTCAAATACTGTGTTTACTTCTTCTTCACTTTGTCTAGTCAGCATGACCTATCTTGTATTTATAAGTTCCCTCTGCATATAGCTTTTCTGTTTCCATTTTCATTTTTAAGTTACTTAAAATAGTTAGCTGTAAGTCTATTACATAGAGTATCTTTCCTGAATAAAAATAAGAAAAGAAATAAATATTGTTCGAGGGCACTATAAAATACTGTGGTCTAACTTGCTGTGCACCCCTCTCTGTTTTAACCATGCTGTTGACAAATTGTTATGGTAAAATAATGCTGTAAATAATAGCTTACATTAATTAATATTTCAATATCACATACTTATGCAGCTTTGCACCCTGGAGTTTGAAACCCGCCGTGCATCATATTACTGGTTACTGGATGCACTAGGCCTTTACCAGCCTTTTGTTTGGGAATACTCACGGTTGAATGTGTCCAATACTGTGATGTCAAAGCGGAAAGTAAGTTTGAATCCTGAGTGTTCCTTTTATAAAAAAATATTTATAATGGTTTCATGCTGGTAAAGTTCTTCTTTCAAACTGATTCTTGATTTTTATCGTTGTCCAGTTGAACCGTCTTGTAACAGAGAAATGGGTTGACGGCTGGGATGATCCTCGTCTCATGACATTAGCAGGATTGCGACGTAGAGGGGTAACTTCAACAGCAATTAATGCTTTTGTTCGTGGGATTGGAATAACTAGAAGGTTGGGCACTCATTTATCTATGTAGTATGTTCCCTGTACAAAGGAAAACATTGTAAGACAGCGTGTTGACAACTTTCCTTTTTTGGATGCAGTGACTGTAGTATGATACACCTAAGTCGCCTCGAATACCATATAAGAGAAGAACTAAATAAAACAGCTCCTAGAACAATGGTTGTGCTAAATCCCCTTAAGGTGGGTATATCTAGATTTAAATAAAGTATTTGTGGATGGAGACGTGCGCAAGTATGTATTCTATTGCCAGTTTACAGAAACTTAAGTTATGAACTTCATAATCAGGTTGTCATCACAAACCTTGAAGCTGGCTTAGTAACGGATCTAGATGCAAAGAAATGGCCTGAAGCTCCAGCTAATGATGCTTCGTCATTTTATAAGGTGGGGATGCATTTTGTAGTATATAATAATGGATGTTTTATACTTTTCTGTCTCCACATAATAAAGCAATTCAATGTCCTTGATCCTTTATATGTGTTTGCCATTTGTGTTCTTTTTTGTAGGTCCCCTTTTCTAGAGTTGTGTACATTGAACGTACAGATTTTAGATTAAAAGATTCTAAAGATTATTTTGGCCTTGCTCCTGGAAAATCTGTCTTACTAAGGTAGTGTGCGTTAACTCAGATCTTTGGTCATCCAAAAATTTGCTCGCTTTCAGATCAATACTTGGCCTTAGATGTACAGTTCAAACTATAAAGCTTATTCCCATTGCAGGTATGCATACCCGATAAAATGTACAGATGTAATTCTTGCTGATGACAAAGAGACGGTTCTTGAGATTCGGGCAGAGTATGATCCGTCCAAGACGATCAAGCCTAAGGTGAGTTTTTGATGTTAAATTCTTCTTTGTGTCATGGTTGGTTTAGAATTTCAGATCTGTTGTTCCTGAAACAATGTCGTTGCAGGGTGTTCTTCATTGGGTTGCAGAACCTTCACCTGGGGTTGATCCACTTAAGGTGGAGGTCCGGCTATTTGACAGGCTCTTCGTCTCCGAGGTTTCTTTTCTTTACCTTGTCAAACTTACTTTTCACCTTTCTCAATCAGTCATTTTGAAGCTAATTGTTGCTTGGTTTTGCGATAAGAATCCCGCCGAACTCGAAGACTGGCTTGGTGATTTGAACCCTGAGTCTAAAGTGGTGATACAAAATGCTTATGCGGTGCCCTTAGTTGGGACGGCTGCTCTTGGAGACAGATTCCAGTTTGAAAGGCTCGGTAAGTTCTAGTACTCGTTATTTCTTGGTAGGGATCTGAGATTTAGCTAAGATGAAAGTTTAAGTGCCTCTACAATGTTAGCCCCTTCTTGAGTCATAATAAGGTTCCTTTTACAGTATCTATTACTTCTTTGATGTTTGCTTTGGTGCCTTGAAATACTAATCGCAGCAATTCAATTCTGCCCGAGGCTTTTTTCTAAGTTACTTCTAATAGAGGGATATCATGTGTTTGTGAAAGGTCTGATCTGCTGAAACATGAGATTCTGTTTGCGTTAACAAAATCAATTTTGAAGTGTCGGGAGCTGAAAAATGTTGGTTGCTTGAATTTTTTTTTTCGATTCACATTTCAAATTCTGAGTTTGTAGAGTTGGTGCTTCTACCTTTTGAATTCATCATATGAAAATATAATTTGTTAAACCGCTGAAGGCCTTACTTCATTGTTCCTTATTTTTCTCAAAACAGCTGAATTCTAATGCTTGAGTTGTTTTAAATGATGACTTTTTCAGGGTATTTTGCTGTTGATCAGGATTCCACTTCTGAGAAACTGGTCTTCAATCGGACTGTCACGCTTCGTGATAGCTATGCCAAGGGTGGAAAATGAAGCTTTTATGAAGAGATGGAAGTGAAATGGTAGTGTGTGATCGAGTGAGATTAACTAATGCATTTTTCTCGATATTTACGTGTACAAATAGAAATTTTCAAGAATGAAAAATTTGTTATTTCAGGAATATACCCAGTTTAGATCTCGTACAAATCATGGTTACTTAAAAAAGACAATAAAGTGCTGGTAGCTCAATTTTGTTTCTCCCTGTGAAGTCCTTTTTGTTGTTTCTTTTCTGCAAAAAATTGCAGTTATGGCATCAGGGTATGATATGACCACTCTTTGGTATTTCTTAGTAACCAAATCAGTGTGTAGATCCTCTCTCAAGCAATGACTATCCTTGAGATGAAATACACTAATATTGTTCTATCATTGGCTGGAAAAGCCAAATTCTGCTTCCCTTTCATATTCAGTTTTTTGGGCTTCTTGCTAGTCACTGTAGTTGCTTTTGATGATGGCATCTGATTGATTGTTGGTCCTAGTCTTTTTTTTGTTTGGTTTAGCGATCTGGTGACTGAAATTTGCTGGCTCGACTAATCCAGATCGGACATCATAGGTCCCATTAAGGGGAAGAGCTTCCTATTAGGAATTATTGCTCAATTGGCCATGATTATGTGCAGAAATTGCAAATTTTTTGAGCAAAATCTTGTGTAATTCTGTGCATTTTTGAAGCTGAAAGAGTCAAATGTGACAACACTGAAGGGTAAGGACACCCATAAATTTGCAAGCAAAAAGAAGTGTCTTTTTGACAAGAAATATCATATTTGGTCCTATGTGAGGATGATAGAGCTACTTTAATTACAATGGACCTACCAACATGGAAAAAGGGGTCATTTTAATTAAATAGTTAAATTCTCCCAAAGGTCTGTACAAGAATATGAAGCGAGTGCTACCCTTGTCATAGTAGGAAATAAGTTTCAGTTAAACTCAAAGTATGCGGCTAGTGGTCAACGAAGTGGGTGAAAATTTTAGGCTGTGAGTAATAATATAATATCCTTTTTATAGAAGAGAAGTGAGTTTCAAGTTGCACCCAAGTGTATGGTTGCCGTTCAACCAAGTGTGAGAAAATCTTGGGCTCAAATCCGTTCTTCCCATTTGTCCAAAGTTTTGATGACGGATACATATGCTGATGGAAGGTAGTAGGTATCTGATGGAAGAGTTGAGATGTGGACATAATAGTTCGAATACCATTGTTATAAAGAGGGGGAGTAAGTTCCAAGTTGTGACATGTGAAAAGAGCCTAGTCTCTTCAAGAATTAAGTGATGTCCACTGATTTTTTTTTGAATTGAAGTTCGAAAGGAGAAAAAGTATGATGCTTATAGTAAGTTCCATTTTCACATGGAAACTTAGCCTGTTTGGTCACATGCTGAGATGCAACTTTTTTTTAAGGATAGTTTTACTGATGTGACTACAAAAAAACTTTAGTGAATTCCCAAAGAACATTTGACAGCAAATTGCTCCTAGCATAAAGCTTTTCTTGAAATTTAGTGCTCTTTTTTTATAGTGAATTTGCCACATTACAGTACCAATTTAGTGGTCCAAATCATACTACTTAATAGCCTTTTGTTTCTTTGATTAAGGATAAACAGGAAATGATACACAACTTAAGGATCTATATAGGACTTTCATCCTTATATTTTAAAGTAATAAATTACTTCTAATTGCTAAACTCTTGGGGAGAGGTTATTAGGCGGGACATGGCGCAACTGGAGCTGACTGAGAACATGGCCCTAGACAGGAGAGTATGGAGGTCAAAAATTAGGGTAGAAGGTTCATAGGTAGTCGAGCATTTCTCTTTGTCTTACTCAGTTCGCTAGCATTAGTACATCTTACCCTCCCCAGACCTTACTTATGTAAAATTTCTGGATTTGTTATTGTTGTTGTTGTTAATTGTTAAATATATTTAGAGCCTAGAGATATGAGTGCCATCTTTCTTCTTTAATTTCTTGCTTTTTCCTATTTGAGAAATCAAGAACTTGCATTCCTCTGTATTCAATCATTCTTCTGCAAGTGCACATAGGTATACTTTCTCATTGTGCTCTGCTTGAAAAATGATCACTTCAAGTACATCTTTATCATCCACTCACAAGTCCCTTTTCTTCTCTTTTTTATCCTTTTCTTTATTGAGGATGTAACAATCAAATCAGTGATTGGATTTCACACAATTCCTTCTAGTTGACCTTTCATTTGACAGCAGTCTTCCCTACCTCTCTCAAAATATGATAGTGTAAAGCTCAAACTTTGAGGTGAGTTTTACTTTTTTTTTTCTTGAAAAAATATAAAATAAAATTGGATGATGATAGCATTTATCATATGATGAAAATAAAGGGGATGACCACATGAGATTTGGTGCGATGAATGGAGTCTCTTCACCCTTAATCAAAAATATTGCATGCGAGATTTACGAACGTAAGATGGTTGGAATTTATTCACCCTTAGTCTTGTATTCAGGATTTACGAATGTAATTTCTTTTGTTGGTAGACATATTCAATACGAATTCAAACTAGTCGATCAAGTGAAGTTCAGATATTGACCGATAATGATAGCATTTATCATATGATGAAATAAAGAGGATAACCACGTGGGATTTGGTGCGATGATTGAAATCTCTCCACCCTTAATCAGAAGTATTGCATGCGAGTTTTAGGAACGTAAGATTGTTGGAATCTATCCCCTTAGTCTTGCATTCGAACTCTACGAACGCAAAATATTTTGTTGGTAGATATATTCGGTGTGAATTTAAATTAGTCAGTCCAGTAACTTTTCAGATATTGGTAAAGACAAAATATAAAGAAATTGAACCCAAAACAAAGGAAGGATGGGGTTTGGTTTTTGTGACGTGTGAGGTTGTTTGGGGGGGGGGGGGGGGGGGGGTTAATCACCTATAGGCCATACTCCTTTTTATATTACATACAAATACTATGAAATATATGTTCCCTTTACATGATTAGACAACACAGGGGTCTTTTTCCTTGGCATTTTGAGCTCTCTTTCAGCAAGTCACTTCCTCACAGTTTCCTTATATTTGACCACAGCCTTTGATCTTTCCTTAGTAACTTTTTTGTGACTGAAAAGTCATCTTCTCAATTATGGATCAATAGTATTTAACTACATAAATATTCGGGACCCCTTTTCGACTTATTATAAGTACAATAAATACTAAAAATCTTCATTTTAACCAATACTTCTTAATACAAAAGGAGAAAATATTAAAAACAAAAACCCCACAAATGATTAAACAAGAAATCATGAAAAGCATAAATTCTTATAATATATAGACACAGAAAGTAGCCATTTGATATATTTTTTTTGTACAATAAGTATACTAGACCTAAAAAACTATGAGATTAAGTCATAGTCAGAACATTTAAAACCTACTAAAACTATAGCATAGGAATTAAAAAAAGTAATACTATAGCTAAGTAAGTCTTCCAAGATACTATTATTATGATTAGCTTTTTTTTTTGGTGGTCCTTTTTTAAGGACTACAACTACATCTTCTGACTTTGAAAATTGGCACAAGTCTAGCTAGATGTCTATATCTCCTAGCTTTCTGAATTGCCAAAACTCATCCATGTTCCACAATGATGCTGCAGCCATTTCATCACTAAACCAATGAGCTTCTGCCACCTCACACTCTGAAATTGACATTTCTTGAGCTGAAAAATCTGGCTGCTGGCTTAAACTTTCCACATGGTAACACTCATTTTGTACTGAATTACTGTAGATAGTGAAATCTTGTGTCATCTCATGAGGCTGTAACTTCAACATATTCATTGAATCTGTTGAATATATTCTTGAATTCTCAAATGAGCTTGTTTTTGCCTTATCATAAGGTTCTTGATTGTTGATTAAGGGAGTAATTAGTGAAGGATTATGTTTTTCAATGGAGGAAGATTGCTCCATTTTTTCAAGTAATCTTGGCATCCAAAGACTCTTGATTGCTTCAACAAATTTTTTGCTATTTGAATCAACCTTGAGTTGTCTTGCTTGTTTTTGCACCCTTGTTCTCCAGTAATTCTTGATTTCATTATCTGTTCTTCCTGGTAGATGTTGAGCAATTTTTGACCACCTGGATTCACAAACATGATTAATAAAAATGACCCTTTTTGATGGTATTTGAAAATCAAGAATTATGTCAAAGATTAAGTGTTTCACAAACTCGAGGAGTAGTGCCACATAGTTCAAAACTCGAGGGAGGATCAGTGTGAGTTCAAAGAGGACTAGTGTCACATGGTTCAAAACTCGATGGAGGATCAGTGTCACACGGTTCAAAGAGGATTAGTGTCACACGGTTCAAAACTCGATGGAGAATCAGTGTCAGACGGTTCAAAGAGGATTAGTGTCACACGGTTCAAAACTCGTTGGAGGATCCGTGTCAGACGGTTCAAAACTCGATGGAGAATCAGTGTCAGACGGTTCAAAGAGGATTAGTGTCACATGGTTCAAAACTCGTTGGAGGATCAGTGTCAGACGGTTCAAAACTCGATGGATAATGATCATGAATTGTGCCTAGCCTATGGTAAGGTTCGGACTGATGCGTAATTCACACATCACTGTGTTGTGCTCTTATCACTAGATCAAAGTCTAGAAGAAGACAGAGTTTGGATAATCTGAATTTACCTGTTTCCCCATTTGGAGTGAAGTTCAAGGATTAAGAGTTGTTCTTGTGGGGTGAGGTTTCCACGTTTAATATCAGGTTTTAAATAATTCAGCCACCTTAGTCTACAGCTTTTCCCTGTCCTCTTCAATCCTGCAAAAAAAAAAAAAAAAAAAAAAAATTTTTTCCTTTTTTAATTTATTTTCCAATATTATACTACAATTTTCAGATACATTTTATTGCCTATCTCAATAATATAGGACACGACCATTAGCTAGAAAATAAATAATAGTAAAAGTGTCGTTTTGAACAATAGATGTTTTTCACATTTAGCAATAATAATGTGTAATCTATAAGTTTGCAATTCAAGAAAAGAAAAAAAGAACTACTTTGTGAAAATATTTCTTACTTTAATTCAAGAATTATGTAAAGAAAATGATGTGTCATAAATTACCAGCACATTTGGCTAAGGCATTCCAACGACCTTCACCATTGGTAGAAATACAATGAATAAGAAGATTATCTTCCTCAAGAGTCCATGGCCCTCTTCTTAGCTCAAGTTGATCATCTTCATTTGATGAATTATTACTCATAATTACTATGCCTTTGCTCATATTTTATATATGTCAATAGAAGAGAAGAGTAGAAGAAGATTGAAAATTAAGTTTTGAGTGAATGTGAAAGAGAATTTAAAGCCTAAAGAGGTATTTTATAGATGATGACAAAAGTATTTCATATACGTGTCCAAAGGAAATAACATTTGATATGAATAGGGGTATGTAGACCCCATTAAAGAAAGTGTAAATTTCTCCCACATGATAATAAACCAATATTTAAAATTTATAAATTTATAGTTCGTTTTAGTTATTGAGTTCGTAATTAAATAAATCTTTTCAATATAAATATAAAAATTTAAATAAAAGTAATTTAATTTGACCGGACTCGTATCCTATACTCTACCTCCGTCCTTATTTATAAATCATAAAAGCTCAAATGGAATTTGTATATTGATGATGTAGTGATAGTTGGCTAAGAATAATGATCTTTGTATGAGCATCGAAGTCTGCTCTAAATGCATGTGGATGGACCCCTTTCTTTCACTTGTGGATGAATGTTGACCATTTAATTACACACTCTTTACCCCTCTTCCACTTCCAATTAAAAACAGAAGAAGAGAAACTAAGAAAATTGCTTAAATATAATTTAAGCTGATTTTTTAGAAATGCTTTAACAATCTATATACAGTCAAACATCTATATAAAAGTCTCATTTATTCTAAATAATTTTAAATGCTATAATGAAATGCTATTATAAAAAATATTTATTATACTACATGACATAAAAATTAGTTCCGAAAAAACTTGAGTTTTATAGAAAAGTGTTGTTATATAAAAATACTGTTATATAGAGTTCTGATTGTATTAAGTATACATATAACAAGTAAAATGTTAAATTTGCTCCTAATACTATTCGAATATTTTTTTTAATTTTCTTATTCGTTATATCTTTAGTTTATTCATATTCTTATTGTTAGCAAATTATATCGTATTTATTCTTGACATTAACAAAGCTAATACATGAAATGAGTGAATTTCAGGTCTCCAACTTCTTCGAGTTTAAAGGTCCAAATTTACCTCTTAATATGATTATGGTTTTAAATTACTATTCTCTTCGTTTCACAATAAATGACAAATTTATTTTTAGTATGCCCATTAAGAAAATATTAAATCTATACAAAAATACTTACTATGACTAAACTACTCCTAATTAAACATTTAATGTGAGGAGTAAGAAAACTTTTTATGGATATGTACATAGGGGTTATTTTGTAAAAACAAATTAAATTTTTTCTTAATTACATAACTGGACACTTATTTTGGACCAAAATGAAAAAGAAAATTAGTCACTTATTGTGAACCGAATGAGTATTAAGCTAGAACTTTATTAAGATTCAGGAGCACAAACAATTAGATTTCTTCCTAAGGAGCCAATAGAATTAGGTAGTCTACTGTACAATGTATTCCGTATTTACGGATAGTTTGAGGGTCCGCATTTCATGGGATGTGATGTAAACAATCTACACCTTATTCTTTAGGGGTTCACTCTTCTATTTAAGTTCCTAGCTAGATTGATGTCTTTGTCTAATCTTAAACTCCAACTCTTAAACTTAAAAAATCTAATATAAATATTAGTAGTTGCTTCTACGGCTCGACTCGCCGACAGCGAGCCAATATTATGGCAAAAGTTTAACTAAGGACAGAATTCTTCAAATTTTATATTATATTTAGAAAATTCTTTATGAAGAAAGACATGGGAGTAGGGGTGGTGGTGGGGGTGGGGTCTATTAGTGGTGTAAGTTGTCTCTTCTACTATTGTGTCAAAAGTACACATGTAGATGATGCATTAACGATAAATTCTTGGGTCTTGATACAATGTAAAGAAAACCATATTGAATTGATGGATTTTACATGCAAAGAAAAGCCTTGAGAAAAGGAAGTCAAGAAAAGTATGATCTTGAAAATGAACTTTGCTTTGCTACCTCCTTGGAAATTGATTCCTCTTTCTCTTTGCCTCTTCATTGATTCCCTCCCTTTAATTTATATATAAGAAACGTGCTTGACTAAAATATTACAATATCTTATATTAAAATATTATCTTATGTCCAAGTAAATTAAACGTGGGGTTATGGGGTTTGATCAAAAGGGCGGTTACCATAACTTAGCCAGGAAAAAATATATATAATAATAATTTATTATTTAATACTTTTGTTTTGTGTTTCAAGATAGTGATGTTTTCTCTGAACCAAAACCTTTGTTTTTCCCAATGTTTATTCTTTAGTCTAGTGGAAATGGCAAACAAATCCAAAAAGTTTGCTTTGTTTAAAGTTTTTTATATTATAATGTTAAGTGCTGAGTATTAGAATAATGCTTTAATTTGAAGGAATATAAGAACAAAGATGTCATTGTAATAGGTGTTATCATGGGAATAAAACAAGTGGTATATCCAATTGGAGCCTTAAGAGTTTAGTGGATGATTCGTAAGAAAGTACCAAGAAGGTATTTGAGAGTTTGAAGGTAGGGGCCAAAAGTGTCTATCTCTCTCTATATATGGGTTATGGCACTGATAGATCTTTTGAAGAACTGTTTAGTAGGACGAAAATAAAGATAAAGTTTCGTTTTATATGTGTTCGGTACTCGTATTGGTTTATCCGAATTGTTTTGCATAAAATTTATTACATGGAAAACGCTTATTATCAAGATTTATTTCATTTACAAATTTAAAACTGTTAATTATGGGTGGAAGGATCCAGCTCATCTCACCATAACCTTTGATCGTGTGTCAAAGCCATGGTTACACTTAGATTCTCCTGAGTTTATACACGTCAACAAGATATTTTCAATTGTGCCCTTATTTGCTTCTAGAAATTCTATTTTACTGCAAAATTTTTTAATAAATTGAATTATAGGTATGTTCATATGAATATACGTGTGCTTGTATTATGGTTATAGTTATCTTTATAGCACTTATGAATACGATGATATATGGAATGAGAAACAGAGAATACTCCACTTTGTCCAAAGAGAACAATTTGATATAACACTTTTAGTTATGGACCTTCGAGATTAATTGGTTTAATAAATTAAGAATTATACATTCACGGAAAACTTAATAAAGCAAGCTATGATCACAATTATAAGAAAGAGGTGACAATCAATTTTATCCATTTATATTTGATACAATGTCATAGTACCTCATAATAATTAGATAGATAGACATTCTTTCCCCTTAGCAATTTTCAAAATTAGCCACAGTCTATATAGTAGCTGTATACAATGGATTTCATTAAGTTGCAAAAATATACAGAAATAGCTAGCATCTAAATTATAAAAAAGCTCTATAGTATAATTCAGTAGGGCAACGAAAGATCAAATTAAAATTGAAATGATGAAAGCTCTTTAATATTTTTAATGCATAATGTCCTTAACTTTTAATCCGGTGCTTATTGTTTGAACCATGAGAAAGAGAAACTTTTCGTAAAGACGAAGTACTTTACACTTCTTATATATCGTAATTAATGCACGTCCAAATTAGTCGAGCTAATAGTTTTCGATATCATTGCCGGAGAAAAAAAAATGCATATATGTTTATTTAAATTTCATTTAAGTCTTAATTCAAGATTTAAGAGTTATGAGGATGTATACTATTGCTTTTATATCCATTACACTAGTGACAAGAAAGTAGACCACACCACCCTAATTCTTTTTTTTTTTGGTTTTCCACTTAGTGTCCGGTATCTGCATTGGAGCTCGACTATATTCAAATTCGCGTCGCGTAGGGTCCCATTCGGGGGAAGCGCTCCTTACCAAAAAAGTTTTCATACTTAGGGCTCGAACCCGAGACATCTGGTTAAGAGAAGAGCAGTCCCATCCACTGCACCACATTGGCGGTACCCTAATCCTATATAGTCTAACTCCTCTCTTTTGCCTCCTTCTACTTCAAAAGAAAAAAGAAAAAAGAGGTCACTCCCGAAAGATAATGAAAAGGAAAAAGGAAGGATGTGAAATAATGGAAGTGAATTAAAGTAGAAAGAATGAGAATCAATTATTGGGAGTGGGAAGAAGTAGAGTATAGAGAGAGTTTTATTCTTAACAAAAGGGACATGGTTTCTATTTTGAGTAATAGGGTATAGTGGAGAAGAAATGGATGCTTTGTTTTTAATCTAAATTTGGATATAGATAAAGTTGAGAACTATGCATGTGACCTTAGAAAAGGATAAGGCATTGAGTTATAACACCTTGGTTTGAAATGAATAGATCCATTTGTTTTGATCCTTTGATTATGATAACATAATACTAATTCCAAATATGATTGGCTAGATTGACAATGTAGATATGGACATAAACCAATTACCCCCACACTACATGTGTTTCATTTCAAGTGACCTTATGATTTGGGAAGATGACTAGTAGTTCAATTATTATTCAAGTGAAAACCTATTAGAACGATGGGTCTTATCAGTCTGCTACTCAATATTAAGTAACTATAATTAAAGAGGATCCATCCAATACTTAAATGACTTAACATTAGAGCAAACAATTAATCCAAATACATTATGCGAATGAGCGATGCACTTGGTTCTTCCAAATAGTTATTATTCATAGTCTGTTTAGTAAAAATAGTTCCTAATTTATCTGTCCCTAGTGAATCTAATGAAAAAAAAGGAAGAACTGCTAAGTACAACAATAATAACAAACCCAGTATAATTTTATAAGTAGGGTCTGGGGAGGATAATGTATATGCATACCTTATCCTTATTTTGTGAAGGTAGAGAAGTTATTTTTCATAGACTTCTGGCTCAAGGGACAGTGAAAATGAAGCAATAAGCAATAACAACAATAAGGTAATAAGATACTAGAAGAGAACGACACATCAGATAAAAATAAAGATCTAAAAGTAAGAAGATATAAGAATAGTACTAAATACTGTTAACTTCCATGGCTATGGCGGTTAAGCTAGAGATGAAGAGGAGAGAACTCGATAGAGCAGTAGGCATAGAAAGAGAGTAACTGATTCAGTTAAAATTGTGAAAATGATTGTACAAACTAACTTCCTTCTACAGTGTTCTATTTATACATTAACTGACTAACCAACTATATTAACTATTCTAATAAGCTTAACAATAGTTAGATGGACTTGAGTACAGTTAACACTCCCCCTCAAGCTGTTGGCTTGAATAGATTTTGTACTCCAAGTCTGCTTAGCAAGTAGTCGTGTTGAACCTTTCCCAATCTCTTTGTGAGAAGATCTGCTAGGTTCTCTTTGATTGGAACATGTTCAGTTTTCAGTATTCCCTACATTATTCTTTCCCTTACAAAGTGGCAACTAATGTCTATATGTTTAGTTCTCCCGTGAAATATACTATCACATCTCAATTTTATTGGGAGTTCCACATCTACTCCAAGTTCTTTGAACAATCCTATTAGCCAGGTTATCTCAGCTGTGCATGAGGCCATAGTCCTGATTCAGCTTCTGCTGAACTCCTAGATACCGTTTGTTGTTTCTTTGAATTTCAAGATATTAGTGCACCCCCAAACTTGACTAAATAGCCTGTTACAGACCTCCTGGTTTGAAAACAAGCTCCCCAGTCTGAGTCACAATAAGCACCCAGTTGATTGGTGTCTTGTGCAGGCATTAGCAGTCCGAAACCTGGAGCTTCTTTTAAGTACCTTACTACTCTAAGAGCTGCTTCCATGTGAGACACTTTTGGATAGTGTATGTATTGGTTTAGCACTTTAACTACAAATTCCAAGTCTTGCCTTGTCATGGTTAGGTACAAGACTCTGTCCACTAACCTTTGATACCCCCAGGGTCTTTAAGGAGCTCATCCACATAGTCCTTGTCAGTTTCTATTTGTTTGTCATATTCCTCAGATGTCAGCTTCTGATTCAGTTCAAGTGGAGTGCCAACATGCTTTGCTCCCCCTAGCGCTGATTTAGAGATAAGTTCCAGAGCATTCTTTTCTGGCACATAATAATACCTTCATAGGATCTTGCAAACTTAATGCCAAGAAATAACTTTGACTCACCTAGGTCTTTCATCTTGAATTGATTCTGTAGACCTTCCCCTGTTTGACTAAGTAGTGAAGGATTGTTTCCTGTGATAAGAAGATCATCCACATATACTAGGATAACCACTAGATCACTGCCTGCTTTCTTTGTAAACAAAAAATAGTCAAAGTGACTTTGTTGAAAGCCCATATGCAGTAATGACTTAGCTGTTTCTTGTTCCATTGCCTTGGTACTTGTTTGAGCCCATACAATGACTTGTGAAGTTTACAGACCTTCAATGACTCCTCCTGTCTGGTAAACCCCTCAGGAACTTGCATATAAACTTCCTCTAGTAGGTCATCGTTGAGGAAGGCATTGTGAACATCCATTTGGTATATCAGCCAGTGCTTGGCTGCAGCTAGAGTAACTACAGTCTTGGCAGACACCATATTAGCTACATGGGAGAAGGTCTCTGTGTAATCAAGACCTTCCCTATGACTGTAGCCTTTAGCAACCAACCGAGCTTTATACCTTTCCTCCTTCCCTGAAGCTCTGTACTTAACCTTAAAGATCCACTTGCATCCAGTTGGGACCTTGCTAGGTGGTAGATCAACTACACTCCACTTGTTGTTGTCTTCCAAAGCAGCTATCTCAAGCTGCATAGCCTGTATCCATTTTGGAACAGTGGAGGCTTCCTTAAATGTCATTGGCTCTGACACAATCGAGAAAGCTGAGAGTGCATACATATAAGCTGGCTTGAGTATGTTATAAGAGACATACGAGGAAAAAAAGGTAGGAGCAACGCTGTTTTGAGCCTTTGGTCGCATAGTCCTACAACCATAATTGTGGTCTGCTTGGTCTAGAATATCTCCTACGCTATGGAGAATGAGGTGCAATAAGAGAAGACTGTGTAGTGGACAACTGCTCAGTATCAATTTCATGGGCCTCTGTGGAGTGTGCAGGGAACTCCATGTAAAGGGTAATGATAGGTAACTCCATGTGATGTGGCTGAATAGGTGGTGATTCAGGAGGGAGAGGTGAAACACCAGGAGCATGCTTGATATCATCCACCACAGCTGGAGATAGAAGATCCAGAACTGGAAAGATAGGAGTACCTGCTGCTTTTATGTGTCTGAAGGGGAATATATCTTCTTGGAAAACTACACGCCTGCTCACCAAGAAGGTATGCGGGTGTAGGTCATATAATTTATAACCTTTATGAGTGGAAGAATACACCATGAACACAATAGGTATAGCTATAGAGGCAAATTTTTCCACAACTTTAGGAGTGGCAGCATAGCTCAGACAGCCAAATACTTTTAGATGAGATTGTGAGGGAGAATGAGAATACAATACTTCAAATGGTGATTTGTCTGCAATAACTTTAGAGGGCAATCTGTTAAGTAGATAGACAATAATTAGAACACATTCTCCCTAGAATCTCAAGGGTATATCAGCTTAAAATCTGAGGGACCTAGCCATATTCAAAATAGTCCTATGCTTTCTCTCAACTACTCCACTTTGCTGTGGAGTATAAGAACAAGTACTTTGATGCTCAATACCAGAGTCAGACATAAAATCTCTGAACTCATTACTGAAGAACTCACCACCATTATCCGTTCTTAGTAATTGAACAGAGCTGGAAAAGACATTCTTTACTTTATTCACAAACTCTCTTAGCACAACTATAGTGTCTAGCTTAGAAACAGTCAGAAACACCTATGTATACCTGGTAAAGTATCTACAATTGTAACAAAGAACCTCTTACCATCATATGTTGAAACCCTGTAGGGTCCCCATGCATCACAGTGTACTAGCTCAAAAGCAGAATGTGACACAGTGGAACTCAATTGAAAAGGCAGCTTTATTTGTTTAGCTAGAGGACATACAGTACAATATGACTGATCACATTTTTTCAGTTGTCTCAGTGACTCATGTTTTCTTATTACATCAATTGGGGAATGGCCTAGTCTCATGTGCCACAATGAACTAGAATCAGAAGTCTTAGTACACCTACTAGTTGTAAAACAACTCTTATTAACTACCTTAACTGCATCATTTCTTGACTTAGCTGAAGTAAGTAGTGAACCCTGTTGCCTTGGATTTCCTTGTAGAATATAGGGCCCCATATACTCCTTACCAATCCCTTTCACTTGATCACTGTAGAGATACTGAAATATACAGAAGTCAGGGAAGAAAGCTACTAGGCACTGCAATTCCTTGGTAAGCTTAGACACTGAAAACATGTTATATTTGAAGTCAGGTATGTATAGTACATAACTAATCTCTTGAATGTTAAACACAAATGATCTCCCTATATATGTAACTAGTGCTATATATTCTGTAGGTAAATGTACTTTGCTTCTTTCAGATGTTGGTATTGACTGACAGGTTTTTAATAACTGCAGTGTAAAAGTCATATGGTTGGAAGCTCCTGTATCTATTATCCACTTAGGATTAACATATTTAGACACCAAGGCCATACAGAGTACCTGTTGCTGCAGTTTTGTAATAAGGTCCTTCATCTGATCCTTTGTTAAGCAACTAAACAATCTATTGATATTGCTCATGTGTGAAGAATGGAACTGGTTGCTGAGGGAATTTCTGAGACATTTGTTGAGTGTGCTGGTGTTGTTCCTGTGGGAAGAGAGGTGCAGATTAGTGGATTGGTTGTTGAAGCATGTGATGTGCCTGTTGTTGCTGCATTCCATAGATCATTTGTGGGTTGTTGTTGTTATTGAAGTTACAGGTGTTACTGGAAACATGACCTGCTGTTGGACTTGCATAATTTGCATACAGGCCATGGCTGCCTCCCTTTTTCTTAGGCTTGAAATCTGACGGTACCCAATCAGCTTGTAGCAATTCTCCTTAGTATGCCCTTTGCAGTGACAATACTCACATTGAACTAGCTTCCTCTGGGGTCTGGGATTTCCCTTTGAAGATACTAGCCTTTGTTACCGTATAGTGCAGTTCCTTCAGAAACTTCTACAACTTGAACTGCCTGTGTAAAGTTAGCTAGACCTCTTTGACTCTCAAGGTCCACAAGTAGGGACTAAGCTTTGTTGATATTTGGAACTGGGGACATCATCATAATCTTACTCTTAGCTTGTGAGTAAGAGTCATTTAGACCCATAAGAAACTGCAACAACTTGTGATACTCGAAGTGAGCAGCATATTTCTTAGACTCTGGACAAGGGCATCCATGAGAGGGCATGAGTGAATCAAATTCATCCCATAAATCTTTGAGTTTTGAGAAATAATCAGCAACAATCATGGTACCCTGAGTTAGGGTATGTATTTCTCTGTGAAGGTGAAGAACTCTAGATCCATTCACCTTATCAAACCTTTCCTTCAAGTCTTCCCACACTTTATGAGCATTAGACGCATATACAACACTACTCAACAGGCCTGGTCGCACAACATTCATTATCCACGCCAGAACTACATCATTAACCTTTTCCCGTTAGTTATGCAATTAAGGTTCAAACTTAGACTTAGGGTACCTTCCGTCCACAAAACCTAACTTGCTCTTACCTAAGAGATCAATTCTCATATACCTACTCCATATAACACAATTGTCCGAAATAGTTAATTGAAGAGAAATCAGAGGACTACCTGGAGTATCTGTAGGTTGTAGGTAAAGAGGATGATTGTAGTCGATTGACGAGAAGCTGGTTGCACTAGAGGTAGGAGAGACAGTCGCATCATCTGTAGTCGCCATTTTAGCTGCTTCGAGTTGTAATTTCATGCAAATCCATCAATTTCCAAACCCTAACTTTCAATTCTCTATCACTCTGAGACAATTCAACGCCGTGGGATTGAATTGAGGTGAGACGAGAAGAAACTAAGCGGAAGTTTGAGCTCAGATCGAAGATGCAGGCTCGGATACCATGTTAACTTTCATGGCTATGGCGGTTAAGCTAGAGATGAGGAGGAGAGAACTCGATAGAGCAGTAAGCGTAGAGAGAGAGTAACTGATTCTGTTAAGATTATGAAAAGGACTGTACAAACTTACTTCCTTCTACAGTGTTCTATTTATACACATTTATACATTAACTGACTAATCAACTGTATTAACTATTCTAATAAACTTAACCACAGTTAGATGGACTTGAGTACACTTAACAAATACTACTGCAAGACTAGGAAAAACTCTCTATATACCTGTCAACTGTCAACTCTAATTCTCGACCTCCACACCTTTTCAAGTATAAAAAAAATTGCTAAGTACAGAAGATTATTAATATTACTATCGTTATGCTTCTTAACCCTTCTTTTAGGTTAGCCACTCTATTTGCTCCCTGAAGCTATGCCATAGTCGTTAATAATATTTTCTTTGTAATAGATATGGTAGTTGTTGTTAATGAAATTGATTGCCTAATACCTCTCTTAAGTGCAGATCAATTTCGAGTAGGTGATCAATCCAAATTGCTGTCTGTTTGTTCTTTAAAGTATTTTATTTTGCATTTGATATTATGTTAGTTTCCAGAGCTTGAATTATTTTTTAATTAGACAAATAAAAAGATGTTTTTTGTTTTACGTTTTCCTTATTTTTTAATATGTTGAATCAAGAAAAGAAAAATTGTAAAGTAGTGGAATCCACAAGGTTGGGGAGAATTTCTACTTTGATGATGATAAGAATATACAAACTGAAAGATAGATTCGTTTCATGACATTTTTAATTTCTTCAGGCACATGATATATACTTATTAAAGTTCTTTAATAATCATTGCCAAAGTCACGGACATTTTTCATTTTTTTCTAATAAGAATATGTAGTTTTATTGATTTTTGGTGAAAGAATTAATTTTTGAAACTAGATTGAAACAACATGTGAGTTATTCTTTGTCGCACTTAAGCATATGATTTGGAATTTTTGATTAGTGTTCTCGATTCATGGCAATATGGAATGATGATATAAACGGAATATTTACTTTTTCTTTTTCCTAGATTAAAGCTTTTTTCAATAAATTTCTTAAGATGATACCTTAGTTTTCTATCATACAATATATATTAAATATATGTTCATTGAATAACCAAGACCGAAAAAGAAAAAGAGAATAAAATTCCAAAATTGTGAATTTTTCCAAATATAATTCTTGTCATCACTTGCCTTTTGGAAAACCTACATACTACATTACCACTAGTCTACTACTATCTCGAGTTAAACGACGAAGAATTAATCAAAATAGCATTCCACTAAATTACTTAAGCTAAAAATAACAGGCAAATGTATGATATATGCATCATTTATATACATCAACTAAACAACTTAAATAATGAAATTGACTGGCTATTTATGTAAAGATATAGTTATGGACTTCAGGAGGTTGGATTTGCAATCTCAAGCCCAATAAAGTATGGGCCAATATCATTTTGAAGCTTCTCTAATTGCAACATCAACACTTAAGCTGAATATTACGGGAGAAATTTAAAAATATCCAGATTTACAAGTGGTCACTCAAAAATATCCATGATTTCAAAAGTAATCAAAATTTAGCCACTTTTTATGCAAAGATAATCTGAATGAAAACACGTTCAAAATCCCGAAAATAACTGGAAAGCCAGTATAATATACTGGAGTTCCAGTATAATATGCTGGAAGTTCATACACATGTGCTCCAATCTCCAATATATTATGCTGGAATTTTTCGCGAGTTGGAGTTCCAGCATAATATGCTGGAAGTTCATACACGTGTACCAATCTCTAGTATATTATGTTGGAACTTTCTGTGTTGCAGCAAAATAGTGGTTATTTTTCAATGAGTTTGCAAACACTGGCTATTTTTGAATGACCAGTCCGAAAACTGGCTAACCCGTGCTATTTTTACGAATATTAGGGGTAAAATTTACAAATAGTCACTTTTTAGCACCTGCTATTGAAAAAATAGCCACCGTCTTCCTATAATATTTTGTGTAACAATTAATATTTTTTTTTGTCTATCAAAACAACATCTCTACTTTCTCAAGGTAGGGTTAAGGTTGCGCACAATTCACGTGTCCTTTGCAAACCCCAGTTGTTGAATTACATTTTTGTTGTTGTTGTTGTTGTTGTAATTAAACTTTTTCTATAATCCAAGATGCAAAAGTCAGCTGATGTTAATAGTTTGGTTTGGAGAAACACTATAGCACTTTAGCACTGAAAGAAATTAAAGCTATGTAAATTTGACAAAACAAAAGTACTTTAACTATATTGGTATATATTCACCTTCATAAGTACTTGATATCAATCTTTATATATAACACCAAGAAGGCAAGAAGTGAAGAGAATGAAAAGAAAAAAAAAAGACAAAGAGAAAGTAAAAAGAGGCTAAATTCCAAAATTTCAAAGGAGACACCTTTTGAAGACAAGTTCTAATTCTTCACTATTCCTTCAACAATGAATTTAATGCCATTAACTAATTATTTTCTTATTTGAACTAATTGTACGTGTTGGTACAAAAACTTTTCATTCTTATCTCCTAACCTCTCTTAATCCTAAACCTTATCCTAATTGTGAATAAGTTTTATAAAATGGGAAATCATTACATTCAATGAATTACAGGCATCCTAAATTGGGAAATGATGCATGATTTAATTATGTTATATATGTACATTGACATTGCAATGATATAATTTTTGTACTAAGAATATTGTAGTATTGTAACACATTATAACATGTTACTTAACATTTTGATCAGGTATCAATTAATGATTCTTATAGAATTTACATGTAATTACCTGATAAGTAATCTAAGTGGTGGGCCTACCCTTAGGGTAGAGGGGTCACCGGCCCCAGTAGCTTCGAAAAAAATATATGTATATATATATTATGTATTTTAATTGACACCCTAAATCTCAAAGCTTAAGTAGCTGCCTTGATCGATTTTTTTTGGTGGGGTTTAGGGGGGGTGGGGGAGGACTTAAATTTTGCGCTGCCTGGATTCGATTCTCACTTTAGCATTTGCTTAAACTTTTATTCGATAATAGTGCTCCGCCACTTTTAAATTCTGATTTCACCTAAGTTATCTAATCGTGTATAGTTTTTTTATACTATCGATAAATAGAACTTCAACTCAAAACTCAATAGTCTATGAGATGAGTTTTTTTCTGTGGTTATGAATGACTAAGCTTGTTAAATATTAGTTTGACATAACTAATCACAATTAGTACTAATCTAGAAACTATGCATGCAGAAATACAAAACCCTAGAGCCTAGCTAGACTACAAAAAATAAGCCGGTAATGGTTAATTTCTAGGTAGACCAGAACAAAGAAAAAGAATATTAAACATAAAGTTGGCACAATGCGCCAAAATATCGTTCTTAGCATAATTTTGGTTAATCAATAAAGATTTACCTTTTGATAAATAAAGCTGTGATACTAATTATGGTCATCACTCATTGTCATTTTCTGAAAGCAACTAATCTATTTTGATAATTGGTGAATTAAGATTTTATTCTCTAGGTTCAGAGAAAATGTATTAATTCCTTTATATAAACAAGGACAAGATGGAAAATTGAAAAGAAAGACTTTACTAATAGCAGTATAGTTCTGTTATGAAACTTTTTGATTCATAGTAACAATATCGATCGTAATATCAGTAAGTGTCGGCTGAGTTTGTTGGATAAGTTGTTTGCTACACGAAAGACTTGTGATTGATTTCCATCGCCAGCAGCCTCTTCAGTCAGAACTCGCCACATCAGGTTTGTTAAGTAATTTATATTTTTTGTGTAATTTGCGAGCTATTACACAGTGAACAAGTTATTCAGTGCGCACCCAAAAAATAACAACAGGGACAATTTATCGAAAGATGTCTTATAGGTTATTTCTGAAAATTCAGTATATATTCCTCATAGGGGAATTCAATAATTGATCAAATTTATTAAGCTTTAATTCTCTTCCTTACATTTTATTTCATTCTAATATGTAGTAAGAAAACCTAGTAATGTAGGCTACCATTATTTCTTCCGTACTTCCTTTTTTTCGTCTCTTTAATGATCCATGATGTTGTTTTCTTCTTTAAGGTTGAAAAGTCTTAGGCCCCGTTTGTTTTATGAGATAAGTTTTTTTTCATATAGAGTTCTGTCGCAACTAGGAGTGGTAAACGGGCGGGTCGTGTCAGATATGGTTCGGATCAAAATATATAATGACAAACGGATAAATTATCTGACCCAACCCATATTTAATACGGATAAAAAACGGGTTAACCGGCGGATAATATGGTTACTTTTGGAATAATTCTTAGTTTACCTAACTTGAGGAACACCCAAGTTGAGGCATTATCCATTTTCTAAATGAATAATATGGTTCTTATCCATATTTAACCCGTTTTTAGAAAATTCATTATCCAATCTATTTTTTAGTGAATAATATGGGTGGTTAATTATTTTCTTTTAACTATTTTGCCACCCCTAGTCGCAACCATTGAACTGCAGTTCCGATCTTGAATAATAATTAAGAAAGAAGAAGTTACCTAGTCACGATTTTTGGAAGTCATGGAATTTATGTACAAGTAAAATCATGGTAGAGAAGACAAAACTAACATAAAGATTAGAAGTTCCATTAATTAGAGGAAACAAATTCTTATGTTATATGTGATTGCACGTTATAGATTTTTAGTATGTCAAAAAGGGAAAACAAGAAAAAGACTTGAAGTAATCTAGATCACTAAGAAAATCTATAAAATTTCGTTGATTTTTTGCCACAGGAACCGTATTAAAGAAAGAAAAACAAAAAGAAACTAATTTTCAAACTTCATAATCTAACAGTGCACTCAAGAAATTAATTGTGAATTTAATTTACTGTGTTTGAAATCAATTATTTGCTGTTTAGTGAATTTCTTATCACATATGTTGGATTCGAGCCAAAGCTAATAGGTTTGGACATTCGCCTTGATCCCAAACATGGGCGAATTTAGGGGAATAGAAGGGGTTTTGTACACAAAAAAATTACAATGTACATAAAAGATCGTATTTTTTAAAATTATATCTATATATTTAGATGTTGAATTCCCTTAACTTTTTCGTACATTTATTTGTATATATTTTAAATCTCCCTAATAAAAGTTCTGGCCGCGGAACCAAAACTAGCCAAAAGATAACCATAGAGAAGCAAAAGGAAGTGAAGCTAAGAAAGAGAAGCTTTTCACGAAAAGAGTTATTTACAATAGCATGATTTTCATATAATAAACTGCAGCGTAATGTCAATAACCATTGCCATATTTCCTTGTCTCATGACTTTAATTTTGTGCACTGTTTGTGGTCCTAATAATACAAAGGTATGGTCCAAAATGCACAGGGAACTGAACTAGTAGAACTCCAGTAGTCTTAAGTTCAAATTGTACAAATGACCAGATTGGAAGCTGTTCACTTTACTGAAGTGTTCTCTTACTTGTGGAAAATTCTTGATTGTTTCCTTCTTCTGTATTGCTAGATTTCACATTGCTTTCTCTTATAAACGGAGCTACATAGTTCGAAAGGCGTTTAATTGAATTTTTTTGTCCAAAAATTATATTGTACTTGTAATTAGTAGGTAGAAATAAATCTTTTGCAATATATATAAAATGTTGAACATTGATGTGTAAGTTTGCGTACAAGTAAAATCGGGGATAAAGTTACTCCCGATTCCCCGATGAAGAAATGAGAGACAGCGTGATTCGACGTTGGCTCGAGTAAGACCGAGTGTGCCCACAAATTGGAACCCGGGGCTACGAATGATACGTTAGGAATCGGGCATGGCCAAACATGGGAAAAATCAAGCTTGATCGAAATAAAGAATCGAGGTTAAAGAGAAGACGGTTAAAGAGGACGAACGAGGAGCCAAAATATTCGTCATTAGCCGGATATTATGGCGCGGATCACACCCGATATTAACTGCGGATCATGTTTTATTGGAAAAAAGGAAGAAAAAAGATTTTTACCTCATTTAGGCTTGTACTAGGGTTGAAACTCCCCTAATATACAAAGGGAGAGCCTTTTCATTTTTTGGGTTACTGTTTGCACGTATATCAAAGAAATAAAGTTTACATTTGTCTTTTAGCAATTGTTTAAGTGTTCTTCAAGTTGTTCGTCCATTCAGTCACATCTGAGCTCTAGTCCGAGGGCTCGATCGGGATCGGTTATTGACATCCAAATCTAATGTCATGCTTAATCACTCTGTCACATTTGGTTTAATCGTTTTGTTTTCCTGTAATTTAATTATTTTTCGTTCTTTGACCATTCATTTTTAATCAAACCACGTATTTTTTAAATCGCGTACAAATTTAATTGTTACTCATTTTAAGGGTAAACAGTTTGGCGCCCACCATGGGGAAAATGATAATAGTGGTTAATTTAATATGAGTCTTTATAACACACCCCATCTTACTCTTACACTTTGAAGTTTGACTTCAGGATTATTCAATATGTCAAATTTTCAATCTGCTCACTTGAGTGTTGACGCCGACTCAGGCCACCATGGTGAAAATAATAACATGGTGCCAAGCAAAAACGCGCCCTCTGTCGACCCTAATGGCGTTCCAATCGTTGACCCGAATTGACGCCAATTCACAGGTTGCTATCAACATAAACCTATCGACTGATCCCGAAAACAACATTCACGGGGCACCCCGACCATCGGTTCGCGAAGCACCCGAGGGGGGAGGTGGTGCAGTTATCTTATGCACACATAGCGGCCGAACCTGGATGGGTTAGAGAGAATACTCGGAGGGAGCAACAAATTATCTCAGAACCCGATGGATCCGGACCCGGTGAAACTTCCGAAGTGATGAAAATGCTGGAAGCACTGACGAAACAGGTGGAATCTGGCAAGAAGAAAATAGAGGCGAACGACAAGAAGGTGAAAACTTACAATTCGAGGGTCGATCAGATTCTGGGAACGCCCTCAATATTGAAGGGTCCAAATTCCAAAAAGTTCATTCAGAAACCCTTTCCCCCGAGCGTGACATCAAAATCAATTCCGAAAAGGTTCCGCATGCCTGATATTCCCAAATACAATGGGAACACAGGTCCAAACGAGCATGTGACCTCCTATAAGTGCGCAATAAAAGGCAACGACCTTGAGGATGACGAGATCGAGTCGGTGTTGCTGAAGAAATTTGGGGAAACCTTATTCAAGGGAGCAATGATATGGTACTATAAATTATCTCCAAATTCTATTGATTCGTTTGCTATGCTTGCAGATGTCTTCGTTGAAGCCAATGCTGACACTATCAAAGTTGAGACAAGGAATTCAAACCTGTTTAAAGTCAAGTAAAGGGAAAACGAGATGCTTAGGGAATTCGTGTCGATATTCTAGATAGAACAACCCTGTACCCAGTTGCAGACGATTGGGCCGCTCAGGCATTCACTCAGGGACTCAACCCTCAAAGTTAGGTTGCGTCTTAACAGTTAAAGAAAAACTTAGTAGAGTACCCTGCGGTTACTTGGGACGATGTCCACAATAGGTACCAATCAAAGATCAGAGTCAAGGAGAACCAACTAGGATATCCCTCGGGGTCGGTTTAACCCAATAGAGTAAACGACAAGTCTAAAAAAATTGAGGATCAAGAATCGAGGCCACCCCGAGATCGATACTAGTCATACAACTCAAATAGAAGGGGAAACATACCCAATCTCTACCTGAATAGGAACGATTTGAGAAGTGACCACGGTCCAAGGAATTGAGGTTTGGTAAATAGAATCGCTTTTGGCAGATCACCCTGGGGCAACCATCGGTTGCATCAAGGAGACAAAATGGCCAAGGCCACACTAGTCTGATCCCGCACGAAGGGATCACAATTTGATATGTAAATATCAAAGTATTCACGGTCACAGAACCGAGGATTGTAGACAGTTAAGGGAAGAAGTGGCTCGTCTATTAAACAATGGGCATCTTCGTGAATTCCTAAGTGAGCGGGCCAAAAACTATTTCAAAAGCAGGGACGCCAACAAAAAAATCGAGCAGGAAGAACCTTAGCATGTGATTAACATAATCATCGTAGGATTAGATGTTCCACAAGGGCCAACGCTAAAACGCACTAAAGTTTCTATCACAAGAGAAAAACAAACTCGAGATTATGTTCCGGAGGGATCCAGCTTGTTCAACAACGAGGACGTCGAGGGCATCATTCAACCTCACAATGATGGACCAGTAATATCTGTACTTATTAATACATCTCGAGTTAAGCGTGTGTAAATTAATCCAAGTAGCTAGGCCAACATCATTCGATGTAGAGTGTCACAACCCCAAATTTCCCTCCGTAGGATGTCGTGATGGCACCTAGTCCTAGGGACTAGATAAGTCTAATACTTACTAAATTAATACCAAACTCAACCAGTATCTATTAAATATGAAACATATTTTTTTTAATACAAAGCCAACAATCCCAAAACCGGTAGCACAAGTCATAAGCTGTATTGAGTTTACTAGGAAAAGTCTTTTAAGTGCAACTGTTCCGAAATAGAAATAGATAATATGAGTACAATATCAGAAGGTGACTCCGAAGCATGCGAACGCGACAACAGGTATACCTTGAGTCTCACACCAGAACCCGAACAACTAGCAAGCGATCAACCAACTCCGAAGTACCTGAATCTGCACAAAAACATGTAGAATGCGTAGCATGAGTACACCACAATGGTACTCAGTAAGTATCAAGACTAACCTCTATGCATTAGTGACGAGGAACAACCAAGACATCTACTAGACATAATAACCTGTACAAGTATAAACGTGAAACTAATAAGGAACAACATCAATATAAAGCTAAGCATGATAACAATAACAAACAATGCTTGTTAGAGGAAACTAAGAGTAACAATTGGCAACAGGGAACAAACAGGTAATAACGCCGCAGAGTAAGCTGAATACAATTTAAGTCCAGTACAACCAAGTAAAGAAAACAAGTAACAACTTAATAAAAGCAATTGCTTCCACAAAAGATTTGTTTAAGAATGTTCCCGAGGTACTTCACCTCATAGTAACATTTCACGGGTCCCAATTCATGAACTCTAATCTCTTGGCATGTTGTGCCCACATCACAATTCGCAACCACACGGACGACTCACATGCCAAGGGAGTGATAGTGTCTCATATCCGCATGGGCAATTCACGTGCCAACAATAACAATGACTCATAGTTGCATGGATAATTCACGTGCCAACAGAATAACTCTCACACAGAAGGCAAGTAGACGAGCGTACAAATAAATGGTCAATATCATCAAGATTCATCTTCTTGAACATAAATGGGTGATTAATTACGTGTATGCTTGTGCAAGCGTTCTATCACAACTCAAGTCAACAAGTAAGAGTAAAGACAACAAATGGCACATAGGAACCAATCACCACAAAACGTACAATGCATGACTCACACAAGGTATACATACTATTACACAAATATCGTCAGTAATAATGCCCCCAAACCATCACAAATAATTCCCCGAGTGTCACGACCCGAAATCCCACCTTCAGGCTGTGATGGCACCTAACGTTGCACCCGCTAGGCAAGACAATGCGCTGACTGAATTGATTTATTAACAAGTGGAAGTAATAAACACTGACTAGATAATTGAGATAAAATGCGGAAGCTTAAAAAAATCTAAGTAACAATAGCCAATAACGAAGAAATACCTTTACGTACAAAACCCAGAAATGGAGTCACAACCTCACGAAACAGTCTAAGATTTAGCTAAAGACAACAATTGAAATAAAATGATATATCTATCTGGAAACACATAGATGACAGAATGAAAGATAGACAGTGACACCGAGATCTACAAACATTTGCGGAACTACCTCGATGTCGTCTTAAATGGAATGAAAGATACTCCCCCTAACGATGTCCACTGGGTCTGGCTACGTTATCTGCACAACATAAAGAAGTGCAGGTGTAGCATCAGTACAACCGACCCCATGTACTGAGTAAGTGCCGAGCCTAACCTCGGCGAAGCAGTGACGAGGCTAGGACACGACAACAAATATTACCTGTGCAGTTCAATAATATAGCAGGAAATAAACAAGAAATACAGCTACGGGGAAGAACATGCTGGGGATAAAAGGGGCAACAACTGCTAAAAAACAGTAGAATCAAGTACTAACTGGAATGTAGAAGTAAAACGGGAAGTAACAACTTGAAACAAGAAAAATAGACAGGAGAAGGCACGACATGACCCCTCGTGCATAGCCTCACAATAACTTGGCACAGAATGTCCCCTCGTGCATAAATAATAAAGTCACTCGGCACGGAATGTCCCCTCGTGCATAACCCTTACAATCACTTGGCACGAAATGTCCCCTCGTGCATAACCTTACAATCACTTGGCACGGAATGTCCCCTCGTGCATAAATAATAATCACTCGGCACGGAATGTCCCCATCATGCATAATGAATATAAAAGCAACAATTGATATGAAAGTTTAACAGTACGACATTTCAAATGTACAGAAATAATCAACAAAATTCTATTGTCCTAGATGGGGACTCAACTATAACCAATCTCATTCAGAAGTATAATGTCAACAGTAAAACCCTCGACCAAACACATAATCAACAACTTTCTAAGTCATGAAATAACCTCAAGGTACCACTTCCAAGGTTCCCAATAATTCACAGCACAGAGAATATCAAAGAACATTAAATAACCCATCAAAATTCGACTCACGGGCATGCCTGACCAAAACATATAGGTACCCGTCACCTCACCTATACGTTGGACATGAAATACACATAGCAAATAAGGCTCTATACCTATGCCCTCAAGCTAAGGTAGGCCAAACACTTACCTCAGCTCCAAGAATGCAAGTCAAGCCTCTAGCACTGCTTTCTCTCTCGAATCCAACTCCGAAACGATAGTATCTAAGCATAATCGACTCAATAATATTAATAATAACTCAATAATTCAATTCCAAAGTCTAATTATACATTTCCCATCATTCTCCCAAAAATACCAAAATTCGACCCCGGGCCCGCTTGGTCCAAACCCGAGGTTCGGACCAAAACCCGATCACCCATTCCCCCACGAGCCCGAATATACAATTTGTTTTGAAATCCGACCCCTAAACGAGGTTGAATTCCCAAAAATTCCAAAATCCCTAACTCTACCCAAAACACCCAATTTCTACCTTTGATTTCATGTTTTTAGACCTAGAATCTAGTGATTGATGAAGAAAAATGGAAGAAATTAGAGTTAGGATTACTTACCCAAGTGGTTATGGAGGAAGAACAACTTGGAAATCGTGTATGGGGTTTGAAGAAGGAGAAGATGGTGAAAAATATGAAAATCCCGTAATGGGTATTCTATTTTTGTGAGCAATTAAATAACTGGGCGGATTACCCTACACGATCGCGTTAGAAGGGCTGTGATCGCAGAAGAGACTGGCCATTGACCTACGCGATCGCGTTCCAGAATAAGCGTTCGCACTGGTCATTTTGCTACCCAGACCCAGCCCCACAGAAAACCTAATCATTCGCGGACATAGGGGTGCGTTCGCGTAGTAAAACCCTAAGGCTCCGCGTTCGCACCCAGCTCTTTGCGATCACGCAGAGAAAATTGACCCCCTTCCCAAATTTAACATCGTGATCGCGTGCTTTACACCGCGATCACAGAGAGGAAAAAGGCTGGACACCAGATACATCAGCAAAACTAGAAATTTCCTAAGTTTAGCACCCCGACACCAACCTAAAACTCACCCGAGCCCTCGGGGCTCAAAACCAAATATACACACGACTTCAAAATCGTCCTACGGACTTATTCAAGTAATAAAACCACCAAAATAACATAAAAACAATGAATTAAACTCCAAAATCTATAGAATTTTCTCAAAATTCATAAACTTCTAAATTTTCCAATTTTGATCCGAAACACGTCAAACCAAGTCCGTTTCTTACCAAATTTTACAGATAACTCACATAACACATATTGAAGCTTTTCCGGGCTCCGGAACCATGATACGGGTCCGGTAACACATATTTCACATCAAAGTTCATTTTCAAAAGTATTTATTATTTTCATAAAACAATTTTCTTTAAAAATTCATTTCTCGGACTTGGGACCTCGGAATTCGATTCCGGGCATACGCCCAGGTCCCATATTTTCCTACGGACCCTCCAGGACCCTTAAATCATGGGTCCGGGTCCCGGTCCATTTACCAAAAATATTGACCAAAGTTAACTTTATTCCATTAATTATCATAAATTCAACTGTTTAACACATTTCCACATAAAGGCTTCCCGGCTATGCGCTCGGGCTGTGCACACACATCAAGGTGATTAACAGAGGCTTTCGGGGCCTCAGAACACAATTTAGCTAAATTTTTACAGGATGACCTTTTGGGTCATCACAATCTCCACCTCTAAAACAACCGTTCGTCCTAGAACGGACATAGAAAGGTACCTAAATCGGGGAAAAGGTGGGGATATAGGCTCCGCATATCGGACTCAGACTCCCAAGTAGCTGCCTCAGCAGGCTGACCTCTCCACTGAACACGAACCGAAGGATAACTCTTCGATCTCAACTGTCACACCTGCCGATCTAATATGACTACCGACTCCTCCTCACAAGACAAATCCTTGTCCAAATGGACACCACTGAAGTCAAGCACATGAGATGGATCCGCAATATACCTCCAAAGCATAGATACGTGAAAAATCGGATGCACAACTGACAAACTAGGTGGCAAGGCAAGTCTGTAGGCCACCTCTCCTACCTTATCCAGAATGTCAAATGGACCAATGTACCTAGGGCTCAACTTTCCCTTCTTTCCGAATCTCATCATGCTCTTCATGGGCGACACCCGAAGAAATACGCAGTCTCATATCATAAATTCCAAATCTCGAACTCTGTGATCCGCATAACTCTTCTGCCTAGACTGAGCTGTACGAAGTCTATCCTGAATGATCTTCACCTTGTCCAAGGCATCCTGGACTAACTCAGAACCCAACAATCTAGCCTCTCCCGGCTCAAACCATCCGATTGGAGACCGGCACCACCTACCATACAACGCCTCATACGGAGCCATCTGAATGCTCGACTGATAGCTGTTGTTGTAGGCAAACTCAACTAAAGGCAAGAACTGATCCCATGAACCGCCAAAGTCAATGACATAAGCTCGCAACATATCCTCCAAAGTCTGAATAGTACGCTCGGACTGTTCGTCCGTCTGAGGATGAAATGCCTTGCTCAAATCAATTTGTGTGACCAACTCTCGCTAAAATACTCTCCAGAAATGGGAGGTAAACTGAGTACCCCGGTCTGATATAATGGATATGGGCACACCATGCAGTCTAACAATCTCTCTGATATAGATCCTTGCCAACTTCTCTACTGAATACGAAACTGATACTGGGATGAAGTGCGCTGACTTGTTCAGTCTATCCACAACGACCCATACTGCATCAAACATCCTCTGAGTCCATGGGAGTCCAACTACAAAGTCCATGGTTATACGCTCCCACTTCCACTCAGGAAGCTGAATCTGCTGCATCAAACCATCGGGTCTCTGGTGCTCGTACTTAACCTGCTGACAGTTCACGCACCGAGCTACTTATGCTACAATATCCTTCTTCATCCTCCGCCACCAATAATGCTGCCGTAAGTCCTGATACATCTTTGCGGCGCCCGGATGAATAAAATACTGGGAACTATGGGCCTCTTGTAGTATCAATTCCCGAATACCATCAACATTAGGTACACAAATACGAACCCGCATTATCAAAACTCCCTCATCATCCACCGTAACCTGCTTGGCACCTCCGTGCCGAACCGTATCTCTAAGAACACATAGATGGCGATCATCATACTGCCTGGCCCGAATACGATCATACAATGAAGAATGGGCCACGGTATGGGCCAACACATTGCCAGTCTCAGAAACCTCCAACCTCATAAATCGATTGGCTAAAGCCTGAACATCCAACGCAAGAGGTCGCTCTCCAACTGATAAATAAGCAAGACTACCCATACTGACTGACTTCCGGCTCAAAGTATCGGCCACCACATGGCCTTCCCCGGATGAGAAAGAATGGTAATATCATAATCCTTCAGCAAATCTAATCATCTCCTCTGCCTCATGTTCAACTCCTTCTGTTTGAACAGATACTACAAGCTCTTATGATCCGTGAACACCTCACATGGCACACCATAGAAATAATGCCTCCAAATCTTCAATGCATGCACAATCGTTGCTAACTCCAAGTCATGAACTGGTTAGATCTTCTCATGAACCTTCAACTGACGAGAATCATAGGCTATAACCTTGCCATCCTGCATCAACAGTGCACCAAGTCCCACCCGTGAAGCATCACAATACACGGTACATGGCCCTGAACCTGTGGGCAAAACTAACACCGGTGCCGTGCTCAAGGATGCCTTGAACTTCTGGAAGCTCGCCTCACACTCCTCCGACCACCTGAACTGGGTGGCTTTCTGAGTCAATTTGTTCATCGGGGCTGCAATGGATGAAAAGCCCTCCACAAACCGGCGATAATAACCTACTAAGCTCAAGAAACTCCGGATCTCTGTAGATGAGGTGGGTCTAGGCCAATCTCTGACTGCTGAAATCTTCTTGGGATCCACCTGAATACCCTCTGACGATACCGCATGGCCTAGAAATGCAACTGAACTCAACCAGAACTCACACTTGGAAAATTTGGCATACAACTGATTATCCCTCAAAGTCTGGAGGAAGACTCGAAGGTGCTGCTTATGCTCCTCATGGCTACGGGAGTAAATCAAAATATCATCAATGAAAACAATCACAAATGAGTCCAAATAGGGCCTGAACACTCGGTTCATCAACTCCATAAAAGCAGCGGGGGCATTAGTCAACCCAAAAGACATCACCAAAAACTCATAGTTCCCATAACGAGTGTGAAAGGCTGTCTTAGGGACATCAGAAGCCCTAATCCTCAGCTGATGTTAACCAGATCTCAAGTCTATCTTGGAGAACACTGTAGCACCCTGAAGCTGGTCAAATAGATCATCAATCCTCGGCAAAGGGTACTTATTCTTGATAGTAACCTTATTCAAATACTGGTAGTCAATACACATCCTCATCGAGCCATCTTTCTTCTGGACAAACAACACTGGAGCACCCCAAGGAGAAACACTAGGCCTAATGAATCCTTTATCCAACAAATCCTGCAACTGCTCCTTCAACTCTGGTGGGGCCATACGATACAGCAGAATAGAAATAGGCTGAGTGCCCTGAGCTACCTCAATACAAAAATCAATATCCCTGTCGGGTGGCATACCCAGTAGGTCAGCAGGGAATACCTCTGGATACTCATGAACCACGGGCACAGACTCCAGGGAAGGAACCTCGGCGCTAGAATCACGAACATAGGCCAGATAGGCCAAACAACCTTTCTCGATATGCGACGAGCCTTCATATAAGAAATAACTCTACCAGAAGAATGACTAGGAGTCCCTCTCCACTCCAAACGAGGTACCCCTGGCAAGGCCAAGGTCACTGTCTTGGCATGACAGTCCAGAATAGTATAATAAGGGGATAACCAATCCATCCCTAATATAACATCAAAGTCAACCATATCAAGAAGAAAAAGATCAACCTGAGTCTCCAGACCACCAATAACTACTAAGAAAACACGGTAGACTCGATCTACCACTATATAATCACCCACCGGTGTAGACACATGCACAACAGTACTCAAGGAATCACATGGCATACTCAAATAAGGGGAAAAATATGAAGACACATAGGAGAATGTAGAACCCGAATCAAATAACACCGAAGCCTCTCGGCTGCAAACTGAAACCGTACCTGTGATAACTGCATCAGAAGCCTCAGAATTAGGCTTGGCAGGAAAAGCATATAACCGGGGCTGAGCCCCTCCAACCTGAACATCACTGGGTCGACCTATTGCGGCCTGACCTCTACCTATCGTGGCATGTCCTCCACCTCTATGAGTCTGACCTCCACCTCTGGCACCACGACCACCACCCCTAGCTAGCTGAGAGGGTGGGGGTGCACTTGATGCGGGAACCATGGCACGGTAACCTTGATACTGAGACCCACCAAAACCTCAGGGACAAAACCTGGAAATATGCCCCGTACCACCGCAAGAATAACAAGGCCTCTGCTGACTCTGGAACTGGCCCTGTCGACCCTGATAACCACCCTGGAAGCTCTGAAGCGGCGGTGCACTGATAGGTGCTGGTGGTGCACTAATAGGAGCTGGCGGTGCACTGTGAGCTACCTGAAGTGCCGACTGATAGGGTCTGGGAGGATGTCGTCTACCGAAAGAATCCCTGCCCCCAGATGAGGCTCCACTGAATCGATCGAAGTGACAGGGCCTCTTGTCAGCCCCCTGACCACCACCCTATGACAAAATCATCTCAATCCTCCTTGCCACATTGGCCGCATCCTGGAATGAAATATCAGTACCTGACTCTTTGGCTATCTGAAGCCTGATGGGCTGAGCTAAACCCTCAATAAACCTCCTCACTCTCTCACGATCAATGGGGAGTATCATAATAGCATGCCGAGCTAGAGTGATGAACCTGGTCTCGTACTGAGTGACAGACATAGATCCCTGCTGGAGGCGCTCAAACTGCCTCCGAAGATCTTCCCTCTGAGTAGCTAGAAGGAACTTCCCCAAGAATAACTCGGAGAACTGAGCCCAAGTCAATGGTGCAGACCCAGCTGGACTGGTCAAGAAATAGTCTCTCCACCAAGTCTTGGCAGAACCCGAAAGACGAAAAGTAGCAAAATCAACTCCATTGGACTCTACTATGCCCATGTTCCAAAGAACCTCATGACAGCTGTCCAAATAATCCTGGGGATCCTCTGATGGTGCACCAGTAAATGTAGTAATGAATAACTTGGTGAATCTATCCAATCTCCATAAAGCATCTTCTGACATAGCTGCTCCCTCAACTGCCGGGGCCACAATGCCCGGCTGAGCTACCCCGGCCGTCTGAGGTGCCGAAGTCTAAAACTGAGGCTCTAGCTGCTCTGGTGTGCGAGTAGCAGGAGTCTGGGTCCCTCCCCCAACCTGAGAAACGGATGGTGCAGTAGGAAGAAGACCGGCCTGAGCCACACTCTCCATGAGTCCCACTAAGCGGACTAGGGCGTCCTGAAGCACCGGGGTGGCAATGAACCCCTCTGGGACCTGAGCTGGTCCAACTGGGACTGTCTGAGTAGGAACCTCACCAGCAATGTCTACCTGTGGGTGCTCTACTGGGGCTGCTGATCTGGGCTGAGCCCTGCCCCTGCCTCGGCCTCTCGTACGGCCTCGGCCCCACGTAGGAGCTGCAACAGGAGGATCGGACTGCTGATCAGTAGATGAGGAAGCACGCATTCTCGCCATCTGTGAGAGTATAAAATCAAAACTCAATTAGCATTTAGAATTCAAATTGCACGACAGAAAAGAAGAAAAGTGAAGTTATTCCTTACTTTGCAGCCTCTAGGGGATAAGTACAGATGTCTCCGTACCGATCCCTCAGACTCTACCAAGTTTGTCCGTGAGTTTTGAGACCTAAGCAACCTAGTGCTCTGATACCAACTTGTGCGTGTCATCCTTGCGCAGGGGCCATGATAATCTTCTCCGTATCGTTCCAATTAATAATGACTCAATAATTCAATTCCAAAGTCTAGTTATACATTTCCCATCATTCTTCCAAAAATATCAAAATTCGACAGCGGGCCCGCTTGGTCCAAACCCGAGGTTCGGACCAAAACCCGATCACCCATTCCCCACGAGCCCGAGTATACAATTTGTTTTAAAATCCGACCCCTAAACGAGGTTGAATTCCCAAAAATTCTAAAATCCCTAACTCTACCCAAAACACCCAATTTCTACCTTTGATTTCATGTTTTTAGACCTAGAATCTAGTGATTGATGAAGAAAAATGGAAGAAATTAGAGTTAGGATTACTTACCCAAGTGGTTATGGAGGAAGAACAACTTGGGAATCGTGTATGGGGTTTGAAGAAGGAGAAGATGGTGAAAAATATGAAAATCTCGTAATGGGTATTCTATTTTTTTGAGCAATTAAATAACTGGGCGGATTTACCCTACACGATCGCGTTAGAAGGGCTGTGATCGCAGAGCTTCATGGATCCCCTATTACGCGATCGCAGAGAAGAAGGTGCGATCGCAGAAGAGACCGACCATTGACCTACGCGATCGCGTTCCAGGACTTGCGTTCGCACTGGTCATTTTGCTACCCAGACCCCAGCCACACAGAAGACCTACGCGTTCGCGGACATAGGGGTGCATTCGCGTAGAGCTAAAACCCTAAGGCTCCGCGTTCACACCCAGATCTTTGCGATCGCGCAGAGAAAATTGACCCCCCTTCCCAAATTGAACATCACGATCGCGTGCTTCAAAATCAGAAAACCCGATACAGCAGCAAAACCAGAAATTTCCTAAGTTTAGCACCCCGACACCAACCTAAAACTCACCCGAGCCCTCGGGGCTCAAAACCAAATATACACACGACTTCAAAATCGTCCTACGGACTTATTCAAGTAATAAAACCACCAAAATAACATAAAAAATAATGAATTAAACTCCAAAATCTATAGAATTTTCTCAAACTTCATAAACTTCTAAATTTTTCAATTTTGATCCGAAACACGTCAAACCAAGTCCATTTCTTACCAAATTTTACAGATAAATCACATAACATATATTGAACTTGTTCCGGGCTCCGGAACCATGATACAGGCCCGGAAACACAGATTTCACATCAAAGTTCATTTTCAAAAGTCTTTATTATTTTCAGAAAATATTTTTCTTTAAAAATTCATTTCTCGGACTTGGGACCTCGAAATTCGATTTCGGGCATACGCCCAGGTCCCATATATTCCTACGGACCCTCCGGGACCCTCAAATCACGGGTCTGGGTTCGTTTACCAGAAATGTTGACCGAAGTCAACTTTATTCAATTAATTATCATAAATTCAAATGTTTAACACATTTCCACATAAAGGCTTCCAAGCTACGCTCCCGGGATGCGCACGCACATCGAGGTGATTAACGGAGGCTTTCAGGGTCTCAGAATACAGTTTTAGCTAAATTTACACAGGATGACCTTTGGGTCATCACACCGACAAAGCCCACCTTGTATCGCCACGTGCGCAACAATAAAGTAAATGCACGCTTTGTCTTTCCGCACGCGAATAATAATATTCCCACCTTATCTCGCCACATGTACAAACCCACATATATAGCCCGCCTTGTCACGCCGCATGTGCTGGTATCACGTGTACCAAAACCATAACAACACAACATAAGTTCTTTCACCAAATGTGGTCATATGCCACAACCTTTCCTCAAAAAAATTTCAATACCACAACCACGCATAGCCCTCGAATCAAAAACACCGAGTACAACAACAACATCAACAACAATAAAACGGGAGTACGACAAGTAAATCAATATAAGAACTACAGAACACAAAGAAACGAAAGAACGAATTTACAATGAAAGACACCACAAGTAATAATGGTTTCGATAATAATAGCTCAACAAGGGGAGATATAATGTGTAACAATGCTTCCACATAAGTACAACTCGAGGATAAAAGAGATAGCATGAATCAAAGATTCCAAATAAGGATAAGTCAACAATGAAAGGGATAACAAAAACTTCAATTAATATTAAGCAATTACGAAAAAGACAATAATACATTCAATATAGGCTACGCAGTTACGGAAAACATAAAAATAACTTCAATTAAGGTTAATAAATTACGACAATGATAACTGTAACGACCCGACTGATCGTTTCAGGAATTTAAGCTCCGGTCGGTGGTCTAAGGTCATAAACAGCTTCACACTGTGTATATCGACTTGCGTGCATGGTTAGATTTAGTTACCGGATAATCCGGAGTCGAATTGGAAGAAAAATTTCAGTTTTGGAAGATTTAGTGATGGGAGTTGACCAGAAGTTTGACTTTTATGTAAACGGCCTCAGAATGAGTTTTGGTTAATGTCAACAACTTCGTATGATGATTTTGGACTTAGGCGCGTGTTCGAAATTGGTTTTGGAGGTCCGTGGAGTGATTTGAGGTAATTTGGCGAAAGTTAAAATTTCGGCGAATTTGGCCGATAGGTGAAATTTTAATATCGGGCTCGGAATAGAATTTTGGGAATGGATGTAGGTCCATTGTGTTATTTATGATGTGACTGCAGAATTTCAAGTCGTTCCGGGTTGAATTGATAAGTTTCGGTACGAGTTTTGATTTGAAGTTTTGGAAATTCCTAAGTTTGATTTATGGTTTAATCCGTCATTTTGGTGTGGTTTTATGTGATTTGAAACCTCGAGTGAGTCCGTGTTAGGTTATATGACTTGTTCGTCTGATTTTATGGGGTCCCGGGGGCCTCGGGTGTGTTTCGGATAGGTTTTGGGTCCATATTCCTCATTTTTCCACTGCTGAAAACTGTCATCTGGTTTCCTTCTATGCGATCACATAGAAGGAGTCGCGATCGCATAGTTCTATTCTGACTAGATCAGCCTTTACTTCAATGAGTTCGCATAGTTCTATTCACGATAGTGGAAGTTCACATTCTTCTTCTTCTTCTTCTTCGCGATCGCATTAGTCTATCTCCTTAATATTCTGCGATCGCATTCACCAACTCGCGATCGCATAGTGCATTTCTCTGGGCAGTGGCCTTTCCTCTTCGCGATCGCATTACTTCCCCCGTGATCGCGATGCTTTAAAACCTAGGCAGATAGTTTATATTTCAAAATCGAGGGTTAGGCCATTATTATCATATTTTGACTTCTAGAGCTTCGTTTTTGGCGATTCTTTGAGAGTTTTTCACACAAATTGAATGGGTAAGTGTTCTTACACTAGAATTAATTATATTTCATGAATTAGTTCTTGTTCTTATCATTTAATTTGTGTTTTGGGTTGAGGGAATTATGGGTTTTTGAAAGAAAACATCTAAATGAAAAATCATGATTTGAAGGACCAAATAACATCGGAATTTGATAAATTTAGTATGCGTGAACTCGTATCGGAATGGGTAATCGGATTTTATAAAATTTTTCAGGTTCTGAGGTGCGGATCCGGGGGTCGACTTTTGGATCGATTTTCATAATTTTGTAAAGTTTGAAACTTTATTATTCAGAATCATTCCTTATACGTGTTATGTGTATTTTGAAGTTGTTTTAGTTGATTTTGAGCCGTCCGGAGGTCTTTTCGCCCGAGAAGTCCATTTTTGAGTACCGGGTTGTCGTTTTTGAGGTAAGTATCTTTCCTAACCTTGTGTGGGGGAACTACCCCTTAGGATTGAGCCTTCTTTGTTGATTGTAGTCCATGTATACGAGGTGACGAGTGCGTACTCGGACTTATTTGCTA